>QGMI01000384.1:0-32900 GCA_007821535.1 Lachnellula occidentalis
TGTTTTAGGCCTTACCCTGCCCTACCTTACACCCCTATACCCCCCCTGCACTACCCTCCTGCAGGACCTATAGGGACCTAAAGGAACCTATAGGTCCTTAAAGATATTAGGACCCGACCTATAAGGACCTATAGGTCGGGTACCCATGGGTCCGTGGGTCTTGTGGTGACCCCTAGTCAAAAGTAACCAAATCAGAAACCCCTTTCTTTTCGCCTCTGCTAGCCTCGCGAGCCTTGTCTTGAGCAGCTAATACTTCCTCGTCATTGATAATCAAGCCTTGCTCTTCTGCTATAAGCTTTGTGAGATCAACTAGAAATCCGTACGTATCGTATAAGCGCCAGACGTACGCGCCAGGGAGGTTCCTTGACCCCTTGGATTGACAGCTTTGAGCATATTTGTTGAATATGACCTCTCTGCGATCTAGACTAAGGGCAAAAGCTTTCTCTTTAACGTTAGAATCTTTTTAACATCTTGCTCTTTGTTTCAAACTTCTGGAAAGATATCCCTGAACTGCTTGACAACTATAGGCACAATCTTAGAGAAGAACAAGCCGATTTTAGCGTTAAGATACTTTCTGCCGTATCGCGCGCCGCGTTGCAAGAATCTGCATATAACGTAGCCATGCCTTACATTGTTTGGCATGGCAATTGTACACATATGTACATGGTCGGCCATAACGCGGAAAGCGGTGTCTATACTATTAACATCATCAGCGCCAAACTTTCTCTATGAGAATGAGCTCCTATAGCCTCCTAGATCTTCTTTAACAGAGGAGTAAAGAGATCTGAATCATAGGTAGACGGCTTGTTCTGTAACACTGATAACAAACGCTTAAATCCTAGGCTCGTATCGATATGCTTGTTTAGGAGTAATCTTAAAGGCTTGTCTGGTTCTTGATTGAATTGTATAAAAATAACGTTCTAGATCTCTATTACGTTAGGATCGTCCTAGTTGACTAAATAAGCGGCATTTCGATCCCTAATTCTGTCGCAGTAAAGCTCAATGTAGGGCCTGCATGGTCCTTGATCTCCTATCTTCTAGAAGTTGTCCTTTATATCCCTAGGCAAATATATGGTTATTAGGAACACTAATATCCTGCTATAGCTCCCTAGCCTCTTTATCTGGGCTAAGCCTACTTGGTGTATAACCTTTAAATTATGCAATGTGTAGTCTGTTAGGATTGAGGCTATATACCTTTGTGAGGAGCTTCTACAAATACTTGATAGCTTCATTCTTGAAGGAGTTGCTAAATGACTAGTTGCCTAACATCTCGAAAAAGGTATGGTGATAGCTGTCCTTGCCTATATCATTGAGATCGTTGTGCGTTTCGCCTGCGTGGATGCATTCTTGAGAGTTGGTGGCTCGTTTTAATTAGGCGAACTTGGAATTAGGGTTCCTGGTTTTAAGGAAGATGGCTTTGTATTAGTTCATCCTAGCATTGGTGAAGAGGAGGGTAGGGTCATTAAGCAGGACAATAGAGGATGGGGGTACTAGTTAATCATTAGTTTAAGCAGATCAGGTCGCATTAAGGCACAAGGTACCATAAGTGTGGCCTCTCTCCTTGAAGAAGTTGAAAGGTGTCGCGAGTTTTCTTGGCAGGCCATTGTTCTAGTGCCAATGCCATTGTGGGTTTGGCTTGCGCTGGGCCTGCAAGAACGGTCGTAGACGTTGAGTAGAATGAGGTAGATACGCAGAAGCTGTAATGGTACGGACGAGAAGTGTATTGCTAGTGTTATTGAAGTTGAAGTTGAAGTTGAAGTTGGCGGTGACAGTGACGGTAGGGGTTTAAAAAGGTTCGCTTGACAAGTCGTAACTCCTATAACCATTAAAACATCTATCTTAATACTCAATCAGCTTGAATTTATTGTGATAAGGCTGAGTTTCGCTTGCTTGTATTACTACACCACCGTGTTTGTATTCAAATCCTCCATGGTGGCTGACACAGGTAATTCTGCCTGATGCACTAGCTCTAAATACTAGCTCTAAATATAACAGGGCATCTGCTGCCTCACCTCCCCTTCCATAACTCAGCTGCCCTCCTTCGCTTTCTAAAACGTTCTTTAATGTCCCTATAAGGCTTTTGATTATCTACTAAGATGAATTTCTTACACATCGTGAAACCGATCGCTTTTACGAGCCTCTGTTGTGCAGCTGTCGTCTAGGCCAAGCATTAGGCAAGAGTATGGCTAGTGACAAGACGGCCGCTTGATCTAGCAGTCTTGAACCTGAAAGGCAAGGGCTTTTCTAGAGCTGAACAGGCCTATTTTGATGATCTACAGGGCCTTCTCTAGGATGAATATCAGAAATCCAAGCACAGATTTTAACAGCTCTCTACTCCTAGGGGTATCTCGTTATCGCTTCAGCGGAACATATCAAGGAGATGAACCTGCTTCCTGAAGGAACCCTTGGCTTTCACAGTGCTTCACAAAAGGTGCGGGAAGGATATATTACCTGCCTGCCATTTAGATCAATGAGGTACCTTACCATTTACTAACTGCGCTTTGCCACTATTGATTTGGCAGATGATTGGCAACTATACTTGGCTTCATATAGCAGACGACTTGATAGCTCAGACCGATCGACATGAGCGACCATACGACGGTGTGCTCAAAGAGTGCGCCCCTTACTTCTTTCTTCACTACATCTGCCAAGATCCAGAACGTGGTAGATTTATGACCAACTTGTTTGTCAAGCATGGAATTGCTCGGCTATTCTTTCGCATGCCGCGCCTGCGTCTCGAGCACGTGCTTCAGCAAGGTGGGAGAGAAGCTGCAGTCAGAGCGCTGGCTGAGTCCGTACTGGCACAAGTCGACGACCTCGCCCAGGCTCATGAGACGATCGAGAGGCTGCAGAGGGACAAGCCACATCCCATATTACTATCGCGTCAAAGCTCGAGGAAGCTCAAAGGCGCATCGCTAAACAACAGGAGAATTCGACGAACTTGTCAAGACTATCCGAGTCTCATGAGAGATCTACGAGGCAAGTAGAACAGATTCAGGAGTGTCAGTAGAAAATTGCCGAGCTAGAGACTGCCAATAGAGCCCGGACACGCGAAGCTTCCCGAGAGCAGCTCGAGACGGTCAAACAGCTGCATAAGAGGCAGGTAACAATAGACTCACTGAAGAAGACAATCGCAGATCACCAAGAACTTCAAGTCGGCTCGATACAAGCATCACAAGATCGGCAGCAGATTCTCCGCGACGTGTGGAGATCTCGCTTAGAGGGTGCATCGTTGCAATAGAGAATTGTAGAGCATCAATCTGAGTGCGATAGATAAGCGCTGGATTCGGAATATCTAAGACAGTAACTGGCAGCCCAAACGCAAGAAGCGATAGCAGAGAAACAGGAGCTGCAAACGATGCTTGGCGAGTGGGAAAGGGGCGACAGACGGGTGGCAACTGATGCTGATATGAACACCGATGGCCCGTTATCTCAAGAACTACAGGCACGCATTGAGGAGCTGTATTCCGCCAATCAGCAGCAAGCGAAGGCTCTAATGTCTGCTAGAGCAGAGAGCGCTCTGAAGGGTGAAAGGTTGGAGATGGTACTTGCAAAGACCCGGGGCCTGAGAGAAGGTGTGGAGAAGATAACAAAATATTACGCAACGACGCTGGGACTCGAGTTCAACTATAAAGGCGACGACTGCGAGACGATTCATTCAGAGGATGGGCTTCCATCCGCGGGGGACCTCGCCACGGGAACTACCGTGCCGAGATTGAGGCATTAGAAAGGTCGATTTCCGCGTTCATTGCACTCTATGGGCGTGCTGATGTGCTACATCACAACTCCGGTATTCAAATCCTCGAGTGGCAGAAGGACGTTTCAAAGGCCCAGCTGACCATCAATGAGGCCAGTGGTGGGCTGGAGACAAATACCCCAAGGATGGATGGAATGCTCAGCATGGTGAAGAGACGAGCTGGAATCATTAAGCAAGAAGCGCGCAACACGCACGACCTACAGACCGACTTGGAGGCTGGGAGAGAAACGGTAGACGCACAATAGCAACGCCTCGAAGCTCTTAATGAGTGCTGAGAGTAGCCAGGAGCCAAGCAACTACGTTGCAAGAGGACTATCAGATGGCTATTAGCAGTCTCGAGGAAGCATTAAGGGTGGCACAAGATGAAAACGAAGCTGTGCGGAAAGGAGCAGAAAATACCAGAGCAGAAGGTACCAGCAACCTTAAGGCAGAATTGAGCACTGCCAAAGCCGAGAGCGAGGCGTTGCGAAATCGTGAAGCAGAACTTGATAGACAGACCAGAGGAAACGCTAAAGCCTAGAGGACAGAAGAAGCTCGCATTCACGACCTCAAGCAGCACCTGACTAAGGCAAGGTCGTCACTAGAGGCCACAAGCAATGTACAGAAGGAACTGGACAAGGCACAGTCGGATCTCAACGAGTTCAGACAGTGGTCAAGCTCGTATATTAAGGATATCAAGACAGCAAAAGACACGTACGGAAAACAATTGGAGGTTCCCAAAGCTCGGGTGACAGACCTAGAGATAGAATTGGAGATGGCCCAGCGATCTATGAGGACCATGGAGGAAGAATTGAGAGGCCTGAAGGCTGAGGCGAACAAAGGAGATGAGCGCGTGAGGCGGTTGAAGGCTCAACTACTCCAGGTGAATCTCTTGATGGACTTGGAAAAGGAGGAATCGAGACGCGAGAGTGAATTAGAAGCTACATAGGCAGCTGTGGCTCAGGCTATAAGGCTGACGCGTCACATGCCCAGGATCTCGGAGACCTCATGCAGAGAGAAGCGGAGATCCGCGCAGACATCTCACGAGTCGAAGATGGTATTATTCAGACGGGGGTCGAAATCCTGAAATGCTCAAGTCGTAAAGTACGATTTCAAAGTGCAAGGACTGGCTATCGAAGAGGGGTGGACCGTGTCGCCATGGAAGATCTCGAGAACATGCTTGCCAAATTACATGATCAGATAGATGGTGTACGCTTTTGTAGACGGTACACTCACACTAGTAGATCCCATAAGATTTCAAGACTATTTGGCGAATGCAAAGCAGCTCGCGGATGATGGTGACCTTTTCTATTGCGACCCCGGTTATGCCCGGAAGAGACGCCGAGGCTTGGATGGAGACGTTAAAGACTGATAAGAGGATTCGTGGGAGGCTGGCCTGCCCACTACGTCAGTGACGAGACTCTATCCGTAATGGATGAGGCATATCTGCGTCGTCGCCACCGGCTCCGGTCTGTCAGGGATGGAAATTGGTTTCCGGTGCAACCGCGAGTAAGGCTTCAAAGCAGGCATATCGGTCAAATGGATGGAGTTGGACGTCGTACACATGAGACACTACGTGAAAGCCATGGAATGACAAGGCAGTCTGCCTGCTGTGATACGACAGATTCGAGCCAGCGGAACAGGGAAACGGATCCTCTTCGAGTGTATATGCGAAGTGACGTTGAGAATACCTTGCAGTGATATAACCCGAGTTGATAGTAGTTTCCAGAATCTCTTTGTCGTCTGGGTGAGGCTCGCCGTATAAAAGTACACTGGGTCAGCCTACCAACTTTCAATGATCGCTTGCCCTGCAATGTCCGGGCTTGGCTTCTTTGCAAGCACCTTTGACAGTATAGCAAATCGAAACCTTGGAACAAATGTGGCTTATGGTCACAAACCCAGTTACATATCCCACATCGGGCTTGATCAACTCCACTATGGAGGCGTACCGTCTTGGCGTCAAGATCAGGTAACAGGCGCTCGACGCAATCCGTATTCTATAGGTAGTACCGAAAATAAGAACAAGTCCGCGCAAGCTCGTCCATAACCATATAGAAAGGAGAAGGCTCCATCAAATAAAGGCGTTCACACATGCCACGGACTATGGAGTTGAAGCTGGCCATCTCCTCGGAAGAGGAATGGAGAGAGCGGTCGAACGAAGGCTGTTGGACTTCCGCATGTCCTCAAAGGTTGGAACTAGGTAAATTAGCATCGATAAAGGAATTTACAAACGAGCTTCGACTTACAGCCTGCACTAACAGAGATACCAGCCCCGCTAATGACGACAATCTTTTCACTTGATCGTATGAGCTCCTTCAGTCGGCTGAAGTCATCTACGGTTGCATGGATGGTCTGAAGAGATCCCCTCATTTTTCGGGCTCTCTTCCTAATCCGATGCTTCTCAGATTTGGCCCCTAAGTGGAAGCCGTCCGTTTTATCGAATCCTCATCATCGTCAATCACAATTGGCCGGTCAATTCCACGATCAGCAAGGCTTCATGATACTACATATAGACCTCCTACCTCGAGAACCCTCCGGTTGGGATGCCTGCCTCTCCACTGACTTGGAGCTCGCGATCGAATTGTCACATATTTTCATGGGCCCTTTTCAGACTAAAATTGGCACGGAGTGCGCGTCTATTGTCGTAGCATCTGACCAAGAGGATTCTGCAGAAGCCATCTTCGCGATGATATGGAGTAACGGTGGTTTCAAAAATGGAAAGGAAGCTAGGAGGGAAGTAGTTTGGAGAAGGGAGTGCAGCCTTCTTATACTTGGACGGGGGGTCGGATGGCGCAGCTGCGACAGGACTCCAGGATCAACCCCACCAACACAGTTGCATGAGCCTTTTCATGGGATGCCTTCAGCTCGGCCATGTTAACTCGCTAGAGAATGGTCAGACGGAGGCCTGCACCATCGGTTTCTCGATCAGGAATCGCCTTGCCGATGACAGCATGCAGCGCTCATTACATCAAACGTCCTCAGACTTGACGACCGATGCATGCAGGCAGCGACTGACAGCATCCAGGAAGAAGTAGCACTCGGACGAAGACTATTTCCCTACAGTGCACCCATTGAAGCTCATATATCATCATTCTGCGATCACCAAGTCTTGCGAGCTTTTTAATCTTATTTCGATTCCATGAGGAAGTCGATATTATAGAACAGGTTCACAGGCTTCCTTCTTAACCAGACTTCCTAGCCTCCCATTCCATCTATACGGAGGTATGACTTATATATGCTATATCATCGTTAATGCATTGTATATAGTGCGTAATCTGCCCTGAATTGAGCCCAGCTCCTTAGAAGACGGCCAGGGCATCTTGTGAAAGCGGAGTCGAACCCTCGACTGAGGCTTCGGCGTCCCCCCAATGCAGATTGCACGAAAAGATACGCCGCTAGGGTATGGTGTATGTGAGCACATGCTGTCGCAGCAGGTTTTCCGGAAGGATTCAAGTCGATTCGCGAGAGTTGACGACGGTTTGAATTGATGTGGTGTTGCCTGAACTGGACTCTCAGATTTTCGCCCTGCTTTGGAATCGTGATAAGCGAGAGAGATATAACCACCACTCAAACGTGCTATAAGCTCACATAACACTCCCCTTTCCTATATTTGCTTACATCTTCGCGAATCTTCACGCCTCTTCCTTTTCCATATCCTCATATCCTGACTTTATGACATTTTCGGTGGCGAGACGGCCAACTCGTAGGATTGCAGGACCTTGTTCTTGTCTCGTAAATGGCGGATGATGAGATGCTCGAGTGACAGAGATTCGAAGCTGATGCGACAAATACCAGTGTGGATGAAGTAATGTGGTGTGGAGGGGGGGTCAACGATGGAGAAGAGCATGTTTGGTGGGGCAGCAGCGTCTTACCTTAGCGCCGAAACGAGCTTGCTGTTGTCACGTGTATTTGAACCGGTATTGTACTTGTTGGAAATAGCTGCTTACATAAGCACGCCACCACATAAAACTCTGCAATGTGGCATATTTTACTCCTTAACCTTTATATAATATATTACTATATAACCTCTTATGCTAGCGCACTCCTTTCTCATATATCCATTATATCAGTTGTAGTTTAATAGGTTATAAGCCTAGCGCTCTATTAATCTATGATTAAATTAATTGAAAATGGCTTTAATTAATACTACTAGTACCTTTAAAAGAAAAGTTAATAAATTAGGCCTCCCTATTTAGCAAAATAATAAATATAAGGATGTTATAATACTTACTCTCCTTACCTTCACTAAATAGCAACTTACCTACAAGTCTACTTTAATCTCTATAGACATTCTTAGTATTATTAATAGTACTAGTCTTTAACCTACTAGTACTAGAGCTGCTACTACTAGATGGACTGATAAGGCTAGACTCGCTTTTATTATCTTAAGCAACTCTATAGCCTTTAAATTTAAGCCTTAAGCAATAGTCTTCTAGCGAGCTACTAATCCTTATAGGCTCTAGAATCATCTAAAGGCACTTAATCCTAATTTAGACCCTTTAATAGTATCCAACCTTAGGCTATAATTTGCTATAGATAAATTTGATCTATTAAAGGACTCTATCTAAAGCTTTATACTTCGTCTTATAAACTTTAAGGCAAAGCTATCTTTTATAGATCGCCTTATTACTAATAATAATATAAAGGAAGTCTTACTTAATAGTTTGCTAAAAGAAGGCGCTTATAGAGCACTCTAGGCTACTACCTAAATGTAGGCGCTAAGAGATAAGAAAGGCCTTTAAGAGATAATTATTATAATATAATCCTTTAAATCTAATATCTTACCTCTATTAAAAGCTATAGCAAATATAGCCTACGATAATAATAATAGTAGTAATAATAAGAGGAGAGGAAGAAGCTATAGAAGTAGAGGAGGTTATAGTAGAAGCTATAAAAATTAAGGTAGATCTTAAGAGGGAGATTGAATCTTAAAATACTAAGGATTAAAGGATAATAGCTTTAAGAAGGGGCTCTACTACTAGTATAATAAGGCTAGTTATTATATTAATAACTATAAGGACTTTAAGCGAGCTAAGAAAAGGGAGTAGCAAGAAAAGAGTAATAGCAATAAGGGTAATAGCGCTTCTAGTAGTACTAATTATATTAGAGTTACTAGTATTACTAATATAAAGGACGATTCCTCTTATAATGCTTCTAATACTTCCTATATGACTATGCTTTCTAATTAGCTTGACGCAATTAAAATGTATTTGAAAATCGGCCGGACTAGCCTAAATCGTAATTATAAGGCGTGGCGATTTCTATAGCACTACTAAAGTTTAATCCTAATAAGTTACTAGCAACTGGCGCTAGTCATTTTATACTACATTTTAGTACTATTCTATGTATTTGCATTTATCTAGTACTTCTAGTAGCTTATTTACTTGCAAAGACGAAAATCAACCTTAAAAGCACTAGTGACAATCTACGCTATACTAGCTTATAATAATGAGATAAGCACTATTATAAACTCTAGCGCATTATACTACTTTAGTAGTATCTGTAATGACTTTATTAAAATGAAGTATTAGAGAAAGCTTTAATTTATAGAAGTTGCCGATAGCTAGTAAATTGTATACGAAGGATATAGTACTATTAATATTAAAGTAGATAGCTAGGAATTAGAGCTATCTAATATATGGTTTATGCTTTAATTTAGCAAGCTTTAATTAATCTTAATATATAAGTTAAATAAATTAGGAGTAAAATTAGAATTTATTAATAGTTAATATATTATAACTTTAGAAAACGATATATACTTTATAATAATAGCAAATAATAATAGTATTTATAAAATCAAGCCGAAAGTAATAGCTATACCCATTTTACCTATAAAAGATATAGTATAAGATATACTTTATTAACGCTTAGGTTATATCAATTTTAGTAATATTAATACTATCTTAAAAGCTAGAAAATTAGGGATTACTATTCTAAAATACTAAAGAATCACCTCTACTAGTAAAGACGCTTATGAAGCATACTTTACTAGTAAAATAAAGGAGCACTTTAATAAGAAAATAGACTTTTATAAGAAGATAAGACTTAAAAGAGTATATTACGATTTATTAGAAATTTAAGTACTATTACTTTAAAGCTATCGCTACTAGCTCTTAGTAGTAGATGATACTACTAGATTTTACTAGATTAGGCTACTTAAATTAAAGGAAATAGTAGAAGTACTAGCTGCATTTAAAGAGATAAAGAATAAAGTAGAATAAGAGATAAATAATAAAATTATTTTCATAAGAGTAGATAATAGGAAGAGCGAATTTAGGACGCTTTTCTAAGACTATTATAGGTTTAAAGGCATGCAATTCTAGCTATTACTACTATATAAGCACTCCTTTAATAGCATTATTAAGCGCTAGATAGGGATAATAAGCGTGATCGCTTAATCAATACTTTATAAGGCTTAACTTCCTTATTAATTATAGGATTATGCTATTAAGTATACTATCTTTATTAAGAATCGGGTACTAATACGATTAATTAAGACGATAGGATATCTAAGAGGTAGAATCCCTATTATAGTATATAAAGGAGACGTTCCTAATCTAGCTAAATTAAGAGTCTTTAGATACTAAGCAAATATGCTCTACCTAAAAGACCTATATTCTTAGAAGTAGCAACTTAGAATAAGGGAAGGAAAATTTATATTTATAAGCTTGAGAGATATTAAAATTAGGAGGTTTCTTAATATAGAGACTCTATAAGAGACCCTAGGTATAAACGTAGAATGCAATAAGTATAGCTTTTCTAAAATTGATATTAATCAATTTATTATCCTTAAAGAAGAAGAATTGCTTATACTAAGAGCTAATTAGGACGTAGAAAATCGTCACTCTAAGCCTATTATAGCTAGACCTAAAGGCACTAAGTAGAAGCGTTATAAGTATGCAAATGTTTATTCTTTGTAAAGGATTAAGAATAGTAATTCTTAAGCGATTAGAAGCTTTAAACATAATAGTAATAAAGCTATAGAATGACCTATATCTCATAATAGTACTTAAGAGACGCCTAATTAGCGCAATTTATAAGAAGGGGTTAAGGTAGAAACTTCCTTAAAGGTTAAGAGAGAAGCTTCTTTAAAAAGCATTTAAGAAGCTATAGAAAATATAAGGAAAGGCCTAATAAAAGCATAGAGAAGATCCTAATTTAAGAGAGTGCTAAAATCTAAGACTTATGTAGTATTTAGTCAAATAATTGCCTTAGTAATAGTAGCTCTCTAAGTAGTCTATATAGGCCTAGAATTATCATCTCTCTAGGTCCTTACTCTACTATTTAAATCGATTACTATTAAGCAGGCAATAGCAAAAGACAAGGAGGCCTAGATAAAGGCAATTAGATAAAAGCTATTATCTTTATAGAAGTATAAGATATTTACTATTCTTAAAGGCAAGCCTCTAGCTAGAAAGAAAGTAATTTCAAGTTAAATAATACTTAGAAAGAAGCTTAAAAATAAGCTCCTTAACTAATAAAAGGCTAGAATTATGATTAGAAGCTTCAAGTAGGAATATAGGACTGATTACTTTAAAATATTCATATCTATCATTTAATATAATACGCTACGGATTCTGCTAGCTAAAGCTATAATAGAAGATCTAGAAATCGAAGCATTAGATATTAATACTATATTTTTAAATCCTACGCTAAAAGAGGAGATCTATATAAAAGTGCTAGAGTTTTACTATTTAATTCACCTAGAAATCAATTAAAAACACCACTTTTTAAGGCTTAACAAATCGCTCTATAGCTTTAAGTAGGCATTCTATAAGTAGTTTAATAAGGTTAAAGAGCACTTTAATAAGATTAGTTTAAGAGGAGGAGAGAGTAATCTAAACCTCTTTATTAGGCATAGTGTTTATATGCTTCTTTATATTAATAATATACTAATTATTAGTCTGAAGGCTAAAGTTAAGGTAGTCAAGAAAGATATTAAAAAGAAGTAGCAATCTAAGATCTTAGGTCTAGTTAATACCTTTATAAAACTATAGATTAAGTGTAATTAATAGAAGCGTACTCTTTAAATCCATTAAGAATCATATATAAAGAAGCTTCTATAGCATATAAAGATAGATAATATAAATCCTAAAATCTTCCCTCTTCTAGCAACTATAATACTATACCTAGTAGATGACGATGACCCTTAGCAATTGCTTAATCCTAAAGAATTAAGCTTATATAAGTAGATCGTTAGATTAGTAATCTACCTCTTAAATAGTACTCGCTTAGATATCGTATATACTATTTCTTAACTTGCTTGATTTATATTAAAACCTAATACTTACTACCTTAAAATATTAAAGTACCTATTATGCTATCTACAAGGTATAATATCACTAGGAATAATATATAATAGCTTGAAAATAGATGATAGGTAGTTAGTCTAGTCTAATACAACTTAAGGGATAGAAAATGATAAAAAGTCATTTTAAGAGTATACTATTTTATAGTTTAAGGGTATAATAACTTAGGCTATAAATAGATAAAAGAGTATAGCATAAAGCTCTATAGAAGTAGAGATTATAGCTGCAAATAAAGGAGTAAAAGAGATAGTATAAATAGAAAAAGTAGCTTAAGATTTAGAAATCGACTTAAAACCTCTACCTATGATTTATATTAATAATGCACTTGCAATTAAGCTTATAAAGGTAATAAAGTTTTATAATAAGGCTAAGCACATACTCTTATAATACTTCTTTATTTAAAAAGATATAGTCTAAGAGTAGAGGCTTATAATTTAGCATATAGAAAGGAAGGAGCAAATCGCAAATATGCTCATAAAAGCTCTAGCTAAAGACTTATTTACTAAGTTTATTAGCTAGATAGGCCTAAGATATAAGGTATAAACGCTCACTTATCGCTCATAGTACTAATTTAAGCGATTTCAATATAGCGATTCAATTTTAGTATAGTAATATTAAAAGGCATACTTTAAGGCGCTAGAATCGATTTTAGAGGTTAATAATAAGTACTCTTATATTGCAATGCAAGATTTAGGCTCTATAAAGCATCTAAACTCTTATATTAGAGACGTAGGAGCTATACTATAGTATTATAGGAGTTAATAAGGCCTAGGGATACTATTTACAGCAAGGAGGTATATTAGAAATAGCTGCTTACATAAGCATGCTACTATATAAAACTCTATAATATAGCATATTTTACTCTTTAACCTTTATATAATATATTACTATATGACCTCTTATGCTAGCGCACTCCTCTCTCATATATCCATTATATTAGTCGTAGTTTAATAGCCCTCAACTATAGTATGGCTGAGAAATTGGCGCAAACCCTTCTCAAAGACAAGCAAAGTAGACGTAGTAACGTAAAGGTTAGCAGATATGGCACGGTTTTATAATGTTAGGAGGGAACGGTTAACAGGGGCTGGCAGAGAGACGAGGTCCCTAGGTGTGAGCTTGGCCTCGGGCTCGCTCCGTGTGGATTAGTCATCAAGGCCGTAAAGCCCGTAAAGCCTGTAAAGCATCCGTAAAGCGCCTGTAAATCACCTATAGAGCTAGTAAAGCACCCGCAAAGCACCTATAAAGCACCTGTAAAGCCTGGATTTAATAGTCATCATAGTAATTATACCTTTCTTCCTCCTCTACTTTTAATGCTTCCTCTAACATTTCTTCTATCTTCTCCTCCCTCCTCTCTACCTCTCTTCTCTCTTCTCTACTTACCATTCCCTTTAATCTTCTTCCTAAATCCCCCCTTCTATTAAAAATCGCAAAGGGGGGTTTTGTAGAGCCTCAGGCATCACAATGCTTAGTTACCTTAGTACCTTAAGGTAGGTAGCCTCTCTATCCGAGAAAAAGTAGGCGGAATGAAAAGTCATAAGGAGTTGGAATATAATAATTTTAGTACCTCCTTAATATATAGTTATTTGGCCTTTAGCCCTAAGACAATCATGTAGCCTCTTAGTATACTTATTATATATATACTAAATCGTATTCTAGTCTATTTCCTGCTTCTAAACTTCTATAAACTATACTATGCCTTCTTTCTCTATATTATACTTCCTATTATAAAACTTCCTCTTTACTAGATTTGCTATTGATTCTAGAATAGAGAGATCTAGAGAGATGCTAGGAAGATTAATAAGAGGTATATGATACTTCCTTGCCTATTCTAATACCTTCTTATTTAAATGTGCTAAATCTATATCTTAAACTAAAACTAGACCCTTTTCTAGAAGATCTAGAAGCAATATAGGCAGGATCTACTCTATATAGATATCTATAGTTATCTTGCCTACTAAATTGCTTACCTTATAAGGGATTGCATATCTATAGTTATAGCTAATTACTATAAAAACGTTTAGTAGCTTTAGATGATTATCTTCTCTCGCTTTTACCTTTATATCCTTTAATATAATCTCTTTATAGTAAACTATATGATCTATATATCTATACTTTCTTCCCTTCCTTTACTTTATATACTTTATAAGTATCAGGCTAATACTAAAGTAGAACTTGTCATAGAAGGCTATATTCTACTAGTTCTAAGATTAGGGATATTATAGTAGTATAAGCATATACTAAAGGATACATATTTATGCTTAAGGTTAATTAAGCTTCTTTTCTTCTTTATAGATAGTATTAATAATGTCTTTATCTTCTTTATAGCTTTTTTAAATCGTTTGAGACTAGACTATCTATTTCCCTAGAAGCTTAAAATGTATCGTTTCTAGGAGCTATATGCCTACATCTTCTACAAGATCCTTCTAAGGCTAGCCTCTTCTATTAAGTAGAAGCTGTTCATCGTCTAAGAAGTCTCTAATTATAGAAGTATCTTGATATAGAATTGCCTTTAGCCTACTATATAGATCTAGTCTAAGATTAGGCTGATTATATAAAGAGTAGACTTCTCTAGAGCCTAGAATCTTCTCCTAGCTTGAAGCTATAACCTTAAAGACCTTATGAATAGCTTCTTTTATATCCTTCAAGCTAGGTTAGGCACTATAGGCTTTAGCTATAAGATGGCAGGCGAAAATAGAGCTTCTATATAGCATGTGATATAGTTGATTTCCTAGTACTTTAGACTATAGCTCTAGAGGGGGCGTCTATAGATGATATCTACATCTTCCTATTTAAATTAGAGGCATGGTTGTGATGATATTAATTAAAAGGTGATAGTAATATGCATTAAAAAAATCTGGTGTTTCTGACTTCACGTGATCTCATTCCGCCTACTTTTTCTCGGATGGAGAGGTAGCGTGGGACGGTCATAGACCTCTTCCCCGCTCACTCTTTCTCTTCCTCTCACTTCACTCATAGCCATATCATAATACAAGATCAGACACATTAAGAACACATCGCACAATTCCGCAGTCTGTCACTCACTCTTGGTCGTCCTAACCTAAAACCTTAAATCTAAAGGTTTCAGGCAAAAGGAGATTGAGAAAAGTACGAAAATAAAAGGAGATCAGGAACCAATATTAGCCACATGTTTCCTATTTCAAGGATTTGGTGGTATTTCTTAATACGTACGGTTTCCATTCCGCCACTTTTTTCTCCCCCTGAGAGGCTGCGACCACGTCAATCACGTGAAACGCTAAATGATCGATTAAGCGAAGAGGCTTCTCTTCGCAACGCAACGCAACGCACGAGGCACTCACTTTGGAATTTAGACATCAGACATCCACAACATAAATCAGTACACAGATCAGACCTCACCCGTGCGATATCACAGCAACCTCGCTGTTCCAACAGCATCTCAGAACGTACAACCAGTCATCATTCAAGTGAATTGCTTCTATGCCTCAACTAGAGTCTTCGTACCAGGATACTGGATCTTGCAAGGGCAAGCGAAACATGCAATCAGGTGACGCTTATAGCTGTGCTACAAGTGCGCCTGAAGTTGCCCAGGAGAACCAAGAACGTAGGGAGATTCGTCAGATGCTGGACACTTTCAAGACTCTGACTATCAAATACATAGCGATAATACCGAAGAACTCGCTGGAATCTTTATATATGCAAGAAGAGCGAGATGTGGACTGGGAAGATGTTATAAGTGTAGAACTTTGGATCCGCGGAAAAATCAATTCCTTGTTCTGGGAATGGGTCTTTGATTCGGACCCGTTATTCGATGATATTGGAATCCTACGAGATACTCTTATCAAAAGTAGGTCTTGGGCAATCCACAATGTTTAACCCTGTTGACAAGTAGATTAGATGGTATATTGCTTCTAGAGGTGGATAAAATGATTTAGGACGTGCAATACTAAACCATACTTGATGAACTACCAACCTATTTGAGATGTCTCACGACTCTACGCGCAAAATGCCTTGAGCGACTGAGCGCTGTCACCTCACCAATTAGCACAAATGTAGAAGGTGTTTTGGTTTGAACAAGAATGATAGACACCGCGATAAAGCTAATCGCAAAACTCTCTACTATATACCTAGGGAAATGCGAGGCTATCAATCCAAAATCTGGGGATCTATTTGATTCGGATGTTCATACGTTAGACAACGTAGAGGAGGAGTATCACATATCATTAGGACAACCAATCAGGTTGAATCTACGGATCGGCATGAGGTTCAGGTCACCTAATAACAATTGGCAAATACTAGCTAAGGTACGACTCTATCATTCAAGTGCTAGCTCTATCTCTCGTAAACATGTCACAGAGTCACTTGTGAAAGACGTAGTTGACGTCTTTCCATGCGAAGCAGATTTGGAGGATCTTCTGAAATATCTAGACGGTCTTCACCTCATTAATAATAGCTCAGACTCGTTTCGAATAAAGGTTCCGAAGGTTCCTGGCACCGAACCAGAGAGTAGAAGCGACTCCGCCGAGATATCCGGCCATGCGATATATTACGATTTCATCGTAGAAGAAGATATCTTTCGATTGCATCCTAATCTGAAAAGGGCAAGCATTCATATTCTACTAGAGGTCTCTAAAAGCCGTGACTCTTTTGCTTTAGTGCATCAATTTGAGCAGCAGGTTCGCAGTAGAATACACACTCGAGCGGGCTATATGACGAACCTGGACGTTGTAAACCCTTCCGGATGGAGTCGCTACTAACTTGGAAAGCCTGTTATTTTACCGTTGAAGTACTCATCACTTGATAGCACCCTAAAACGGGTGCCTGGCATTTATGAATGCCAGGCGTTTATCAGCAAAGGATTTGGTACCGTTTTTGGGCTGCACGTAGAAGACTTTGGTTTAAAAGCTTTGAATCACAGTATCTTCGGTGCACTAATAGTATGGATAACAATTCCTCGGGGGGAGCAAAATAAGCTGGAACTTGCTATTCAGCGTGAGCTGAAAACAAATGAAGGAAAATCACATTGCGGGCAGTTTATCCGCCACCTCAATATTTACGTCTCACGAGCTTTCCTACTTAAACATAAAATCGAACATTCTCAATTTTCATAGCATCCTGGCCAGATCATCTATCTGGAAGATGGTGTCTATCATCAAGGTTTTAATAGTGGTTTTAAGATCGCAGAAGCCCGGAATTATGATGGAAAGGATTGGGACCCGAGTAAAACTGTTCCGTGCTAGACCGGAAAAGGAAAATCGTGTGGAATCCCACGTAACCAAACCCCCATCTCGAAGAAGGATATGCTTCCGACGGTTTCGAAAAAGCGAAAATTCGAGGAACAAGAGATCGGCGCAATAAAGGGTTAGTCACAGCTGAATTAGAATGAGGATTTACTAATAGTTCATCTAGATCCGGATGTACTAACATCACTTCCTTTGGATGATCCACTCTTCCAGATTAAGCCAGAAGTTCAGGGACAACCTTCTCTCAAAATTACATTAATCAAGACTAGTCAAAATTGGAAAGAGCTTCAAATTGTCGAATAGTCGGATGGTATTTTAGTCGGATAGAATGTCGAAATCTAATCAAACGATGGTTTTATCCGTGGTAAAGTTCTCTAGATGCGTAAGCCTCAAGGAAAACATAATGTGCAAGTGCTTGTAGCACTGATTTGGGAACGAAGTGCTATTATCAACGATTCACCACACATAAAGGGCCTGACCAGAGCCTGGCCACGTTCAGCCGGATTCGATTTCATGGTTGGCATAGAATTTCGTCTTCTGACTCATGCTAGTATTCGAAGTAAGGAAGCTCCTTTGAGCATGGATATAGAACGCCGTCTTTGTCCAACATTGCTTTATTACCGGCCGCATGATCCCGCCCGTGGCGGGATTTTCGAGGTCAAGCATATGCCCCAGTTCTTTGCTGAAGAAGCTCCATTCTGGAAAATGGCGTTCGGACCTTCACCGTCGTGAATAGTGTTAGTCGTAATCGGCGGTCAAGCCCAAGCTTCTCACCCTCAAGCTACGGGGCACATTTGATTAGTCGTATATTAGTCGCAGTCACATGGGGTCGAAATGGTTCTTGGCGGTGCCCCTCTAGCTGTACTGCAATAAACCTACATTCATTTCAGAGTAAATCCGCGTTTGAAATAAGTCAATTCATTTTAGGTAATATAGAATCCCCCTCTAAAAAAAGATTAGAATCTATTACTAGAAGATTTATATAGCCTTCAGGTGGGACAATATTGGTGCCATCTGTGGAGCTATTCCCAGCTTCCGCTTCCTCTATAGTCTTCAAGCTCTCATCTCCTTCCATATCAACTATGGAAGCCGATTCCTCCATCGTGTTATGGTCCCCTGAAATGTTCTGCAGATGCGTAAAGTGCTTTGTACCATTCCAATTGTACATAGCATCTTCGTCAGCATCTGCTTTGGCGTTATTCGTATCTCCTAAGAAGTAGTAGTCTGCTAGCAATTTAACCTGCCCTCTCTATATTAAATTTGACACAAGTCCCCCACCTTCCATCCTCTCTACAAGCCTCTACTTCACTCCTACAGTATCACTAACTCTTATGATCTTGTTCTGTATAACAGATCTATGCCAGTCACAGGTTTTCCCTTTTGATTGATCCCGAATCTTCTGCTTGTTGTTCTGTCTGTCAAGCACGTGGAAACTATGCGTCGTTATCCATAGCGCTGAGAGCGCTAGAAAAGTTGCTCTATTGCATATGCTTCGTCCTGCCTTGCTGTGCGTTGATTACATGTAACTGTCACATCACGTAGGAGCTAGTAGACAAAAAACTGAATGGGGTGGAACTGTAAAAATTGCCCAAAATCGCCAAAATCACGATGCAACCAGTCATAGTAGTTTCATATCTCCGCCTCATGCTAGGATCCTTTATACGTCGTTGTATTTGCTGGGGAGATAGACCAAATTCCGTGGCAGCTGGCTTTAGCGGAAGATATAGCGGGAAGATCTGATATAAACAGGCGTTTCTTGACCTTTTCAGGGTCCAATTGCATCTTTCGACGCGATTCGGGAGCCTGGACTACGGTAGTAGCTTCTTTATTCTGAGAGAGTGGTAGAGGTGAGGATGGCAGATGTGTGTTTTGGGGTGACCTACGCGCCAGTTCATGTCTTATTTATATATATTGGACTTTTGGTCAAAGGGTAATCTATATTGGCGCAAAAACTGGGGATGTTAAGAATGTATGGTGTATGCTATATACATGCTGCGACTAATCGAATGTGCTACCTAGCTATTTAGGGGTGATCACTTCGTACTAGCTAGTAAGTTTTGATCTGGGTTGTAGCTATCATCATATATAGGAAGAAGAGGTTATTCCCAAGTAAGTCATATTACTACAAAATCCCGGGTTCTAGTCCCACTGTCCCAATAGTAAGAGAAGCTAGGATGGGACAGCCAATTAGTATATATAATTACAATACCTATAGTTTATTACGAAGTCAATCACCTCTTTAGACTATAAGTCTACTCGTTATTTGGCTTATATGGAATTAATTGACCTAATTGACCTATTTGACCAATTTGACCAAAATTGACCTATTTAATACCATCAGACGCGATTTTCTTCAACTACCTTGCGACGTTTTCTATCCTTTGGATCGCGTGTCCTCTTGTCTAAGACAGCAAGAGAATGAGACATTTGAAAGTGTGCCGTAAATGCCTTTTTGTTTGGATTTGGACATGGACAGACGTGGTTTTGTGAAGCTGATGACAGAAACTCCTTACATATCTTTGTCGCATCCTTTGACCATTGCGGATTATCTTTTGCCCATTCTGATGTACGGTCTAAGAGTGAAATCCAGGCGAGCAGGGCATTGTCTACATTGCCATTCTGTAAAGCAAAGTCGAAGGCGTCTAAGAACCAGTCGAACAAGTCAATCTAATGGCTTTCTCTAATATCCTTATCAAGCCTATGAGATATTAATTTTGCATAGCCGTTAATAGACTTCAGTCGTAGAAAGTCTAACGATACAAGGAAGCAACCTTCGACTATCTATATAGCATGAAAGCAGTTTGACGGCAAGTAAATTGCTTTGCTAGAGTTAATTATATAGGTGATTCCTCCCTCTATATATCGCCTGATCTTATCAAGCTTCGCATCACTTCCTCTAGTACCTTTAAAGAGTTGCATATTCCAAGGGCTGTTGACGAATGTTGTAAAGAACTTTTATCCCCCCCCACTAGGAATAATAGAAAACCCCTCTGCATTATCTGCAACAACCATTAGTATACAGTCCTAATGGTAATATTTGGAGATTATAGACTATACCGAAATGTAATCCGCTTGAAGAGTATTTTGGAGTAAGTATGATCTATAGATTTTTCGCATCTGTCAGGTTGGAGTCTAATTGCTTTAAGAGCCTAAGCATACCATGCTAAACAACAGAGAGGCGGAAACCTAACAGCTTCAAGGGGTTCCAGCAACTCGGATATGCTAGCTATGCAAGGGCCGTATAAGGACTCATGGTATCATCAGGTAGACCTTGATAGATGATAGTATAGAATGTCGCTAGGTCACTCTAGAGTGTTAGGACTTCTTTCATAGCAGCTTCAAGCAGCTCAGCATTAGTCAGTAGTACATTCGCCTAACATTGTCTAGCATCATACGTTTGAGGCACCCTACAATTATGTTCCTCCTAGAGCTGCCTCACCTCAAGCGGAATGTCATCAGCGGCGGACAGCCTGAGGCCCCGAAACGTTTCCACGTCGTTGTGGAATCCCTTATCTTCTTCCATATACCGTATCTGATCTTCGTGGGTTGAGATCCTAGGCCTGGCTAGTAGGCTGTCTTCAGATACGCTCTTTTCGGGTTTTGAAGTGCTGTCAATTGTGTGTGAATTTTTGCTGCTGCTATCATAACAAAAGCCCTGACTCACTTTTTACGCGGACCGGATCGTCCCACTTCAACATTGCAAGCATGAGTAGTCCGAAGATGTTCTCGTAATCTTGCTGGCCGATTATACTCCTCACCGCAATCGAAACATGTGGTCATACACGCCTTGATATGTAATTTGCCAATCAAGCTCTGCTTGCGCCAGGTTTCGGGGTCGAATGGGCAACATTTGCATGGGAGATGATTCCCTTTTTCCACCTCAGCCTTCATCTCAGCCTCTATTGATGGCAGTTCTGTATGCGCAGTTCAGTAGCCTCTTGAAATACCAGCTCAGGTATGCGGAATAATGCAATTGTTATGGAGTCATCCGTGAAGCCATCGCCATCAAAACAAAACTCAGAGCACCTGCGACGTGTTGCGACATGAACGAGCGAAGTTTAGCCGAAGTACCTGATAATTAACATGTCCCCCGCGGCCCTACGCAAGCTCCGGGGCGTTGTCCATGTAGTGCCCAGCTGACGTAGTCTTATACGTCTTTAGAAGTTATATTATCTAAGTGTTTTTAAGGGATTATAGAAGTAAGGAAAGGTCGCAGGGGAAGGTACTAGCGCAATACTCGTAACTCGTAGGAAGGAAGCACGATTGCGCTAGTAAGGGAGATGACTAAGAACACGTGAAGAAACGCTCCTACTACTACTGTTTTTTAGAACCAATCAGATTTGTCCCCCTACTCCACTACTGTTTTTAGAACCAATCATTTCGCCTAGCGTCAAAAAAGGACGCTATTTGGCATTTTTTGCCCGTACCCCCTGCTTTACTACACCAAATCTGCCTTACGTCCGGGGGTGAGAAAGTATACACTAGCGCTGGCAATCAGGTGGAGACCATGGTGTGCTGGGGACAAGTCTACCTCTACATCAGGCACAGCAAAAGGTGATTTATTTAAGGTAGGGGCAAAAAGGTTAAATAAGCGACGCCGACACGTTCCCGGAACAATCATGGTCTCCACCTGATAATTAGTACTCACTTTTTTTAAGCCTGTCAGTTGAGACTCTTTTTACTCATAAATTTATACTCCGCGCCACTTAGAGAGCTTACATCCGATGGAATATGAGACTCTCTTACTCTAAAAGAGCTCCCCAGATTGTCAAGCAACTAGCTGCATTATAAGTTACAGCGGTACAACCTCAATCGATCTATCAAGCTTCCCAGCAACGGGTCCCTATATGCAATATCAGCGATTCCATGTTATTCCACAGACGCTACGACAGACTTCACGTCCGAATGCCCTCACTTCACAGCAGACGCCAGCACAAATGCCGTCATATGAGCTGCAGAGCCGCAACACCATGCTCTCATTCGGCAGCAGATCGACAGTATCCCAGCAGAGCGTTGATTCCTCTCAGCTAAGCATCTCCCGAATGCCCTCACTTGACAACAGATCGATAGTCCCCCAGGAGGTCGTCTGCACCCCCGCAATTCGAGTTGAGAGATGGGTGAGAGAGATAGGGGGAAAGCCCTCGCGTAGATTTTGCAGGCTTTCAAAAAACGCACGGATAGACTTTAAGTATAGGAAAAAGGTGCTCAACCCGCTTTGGTGCTCACCTCGCTTTACCCTACCACCACTAAGGGGTGGTCAAGGGGAACGAATCGGGAGTCCAAGGGTGCGGGGGATCCTTCGTCCCTCCTAAGCCTCCTCACCATGTCTCGTGAGAGCCTGAGAAGATAAAAAGGAGTGTCGTATCTGCTTGATTGAACAAAACTAGCCTTCTCCAGCATACACGTCTCCACATAGCTTGACGGTCGTTAGGCCGACTAATGATGATTCTAAGCGTTGATATTTGGATAGGAGACTGGTATTTTGGGACACTCTTTGATGGCCAAATGATGATGGACAGGTAAGAGGACGGTGTTCTCTAAACGCCAAAATGAGACTGCGAATGGAGGTAGCCTGCAATGCACACTTGTACGACGAGAGTGAGGGAGTGTCCTGTGATGAGTGAAACGCATGTCATTGCCACGATGTCATCCATAAGCGCCTAACAGATGGAAAATGGCAATAGAAGGGTAGGAACAGCTTACGGAGAAGAAGTTGGAGAGGTATCCAGAAGCAATCCGGACGTCAAAAATGTATTCATCTAAGAATCAGGACGCTTCTTGGGTTACTTTGATCTTCCGGCTAGCAACGTCGCCGCGGCAATACCAAGGGAGTCATACGGAAGTTATTTGCGCTCGGAGAATGGGCAGCTATTGCGCACAGTCAGAAGCTGAGATGTGTTTAAGGCATTTTATACCCCAGCTAATAAGTCAGACTGTTTAACGCGTTGTCGGTTATCTGCTCGCCAGGACTAGGGAAGCTATCAAGACAAGAACGGGAGTAACTTGCAATATTCATACGGGCAGGCAGTGGGGTTCTTTTCAAATACCCCAGTCCTAGCACACCTATCGACTCACTCACCAGTGCGCTCAAGCTCATTATCCAGTGATCAGAAATCCGAGACGGACCAACAGCACACTACAACCTCACCGTCCCAATTCTCATCCTCCTTCCCACCCCCGGCCACCTAAAACCCACTATACCATCCACCTAGCCGATCAGCACCTCAACCAGCTACTGCTAACCTACTATGTCAATGCCATACTCCTCCGGGAAGCCTTATATGGACGCCGAGGAATGGAGAACACCTCAAGATAACCCTAGGAAAGTTGCACGACACGTTAGCTAGGATTTTGTGGTTCTCCTGCATAGTCACATTGGCAGACGCCCCTGAAGCCTCACGCATCAGAGATCAAACCGAGCGGCGTCCTACCGCGGGAGTGGCTTACTTTCGTTACAGCAGGATTTCAAATATCGCATTCCGTTTATACTTGCCATGGAATCCATGACATGAATCGAGTGGCGAGCGACGCAGCTTGCGGGCACAGATCTCCTCCGCCTTCGATATCCGCTTCTCGTTCACACTCAGGCACACCAGTCATGACTCTGGCTAGACATTAACGGACTCCGTTCCGAATCACAGTTCCTTCATGCGTTGCAACTTTCTACTGCTTTCAACAAATCTGTCTATATTTTCAAGATATAATTATCGTCCTCATTCCCAGTCTTGACAGCAGATTCCCTCAGGCCCATACCACTCAGACGCAGTGGTTGCTGAATCCCTTCTCTATCCTTTGGCTCGCAATAGGAAAGAATGGAAACGAATGGCGTGTTCACTGAAACCTGGGAGTCATTTCGCTTTGCATGGCCTGCATGTTTGAGAGGCTCAAAATCTTCCTCTCTGCCTCCAGTCTTGATATGACTCGCATAGCGGAAGGCGTTTAAGCTGTAAATGGCATTATAGTCTTTTACTGCCATGTTGTTAAGCATTTATTGGTATAGTGGAGGGTTCCGAACCCATCCTGTACAATATACCACCTTTGGCATCTTCAGACAAGGGCCTCCACCAAAGTCAGTATACGAACTTCGCTAGATGAGCAAGCCCTTCATCGCGCGTTTCATCTCGGCTTGGATCTGCTCTACGGCATTTGTTCCTCGTTCAGAGTTTCTGATGACCGCACCCCATATCTTGCCTGCAGCCTTGATCCGGTCAGGACCAGTGCTTTTGATGGTTAGTTGACAACTAACTTTTCGTCTGAACCATAACTGTCCCGATAAGAATAAGGCCAAACTGGGTATATTTGCTTAACTAGTTAAAGAACTAATGGTTCTATGCTAGCGCCAACCCATATAAGAACCAATGGTTAACTGCTAGTTCTACCAGTTTTGCTCTACTATTTAGATAATCTATAGGGGTATACAGCCTTATTTTGCCTTATTCCTAGCATTAAATAGATTTGACTATTAGCAGGGGGGTAAAAAATCGATTGCGTATCGCCAGGATCACTTCTAGTGATATCACTTTTAAAAGGATCACTTAGATCACTTCCGTCATCGAAATTTGAGGCTTGAGACATAATAAATGCTATAAAGCGAGAAGAGTAGAGAGAAAATGAAAGCAGGAAAATAAGGAAGGGTTCGTCCTAAAAGTAAGAATTACCATAGCTTTTTAGTATCTGTGGAGCACCCAGGGGGGATTAGGGGGCCTTCAGGGGCTATAAGTGGTTGGTTCATGGTTCTTAGATATTATTAAAACCGTAGTTAAAGTTTATCCAGTTAACCACCATGGTTCAGTTTTCGAACTAACCATCGAGAGCGCTGGTCAGGACAAAGGAATTCCAAATCGCCAGTCATCATTTCTGTTTTGACATCTGGTCTCCTCAACTCCAGCGTAGCAGCATCCTTGGCGCGACGCGACCACCCTGAACAGCACAACTCAACAACCACAGATACAATCTTTGTTTGCGCCACCACCATACACCATAGAAGTTTGGGAATATAGAGTCTCCCTAGTCGTAGTTGTTAGTATTACCGTAAGTTGCCATCCATTCCTTAACCCAAACCCCGAGGATATTTGTATCGGCGAGGATTATCGTTACACCAAAGCCATGCTTAACAATAGTTGAGATTTGTTTTCCCATACCTCCTGGTTCACTCATGCACGCCATAGTGCCTCTCTTGCCATCATCAAGGGTACATTCCGTCACTAAATCTATGACGTCTCCTGATGCCGGCAGACGGTGGAGCTTCACATTGCGACTTACATCCCTCTTGACATCTATATCTTGTTTGAACACCTCGTGTATTAATGTGAGTAGAGACAAGATGATAAGTTTCTTGCCGACGCCCACCTCCTTCACATACCTCCTTCGCCTACATCCTTCACATCGACTTCCATCCACACCGACAAGCCACCACGAGACCTCCGAACAACCCATCCTCCACATCGAATCTCACACAGCCCCTTCACACACCCCCTTCACACACCTCCTTGGATGTGCAAACCCAGTTGTATACAAGAGCTAATAAATACCATTTAGTCCGACTCGTGGTACGATCGTGCTTTTTGGAAATCACGGTCACTATCAGTCGCACCTTCCTCGTCGCCGCCAGAATTGGCCCCGCCGTCCCAATCGCGTTGGACGAGATCGCCGGTTGAGATGCCACCAGGCATGGCATTTGGTCACTAAGAATGGCTCCATGGACCGGGCCAAAGCAACTTGTAGAGGAGTGAGAAGCAACCGGCTGATTGAATAACAAATGGCGTTCTTCTTCTCCCTCTTAGGTAAGAGTCCTGGTGAAGCCAGTCCAAGCCGCTGGTTGCTTAATGCCTTTCAGGTGAGCTGGATGGCGAAAGAACCTATCAACATCTTTCGCATCCTCGACATGTTCCAACGAATAGGACTCCGCAATAGCCTTGTTCAAATTAGATTGGGTAACTTAGCACATGTAGGGCAACTGTATCTACGGGTAACTTACTCTTGTCGTTGCGGTCTCTCCTTATCCGCAAGTGCATCCTCGTTGTCCTCTTGCATACAAAAATGGGAGTATATCTCAGATCGAGTGGACAGTAGCGTCTGTGATATTCCTACTTGGAGATACATCAGTGGCGTAGTTGGACCTAGAGCAACAGGATTCATTCTTTTGTCTATCGCGGAATTCGCACGAAGGACACTCACCTAGCCAGGAGCCGGTTTCTCAATTTGCATTATATTTGGCGGTGGAACTCTAGCAAATCTTTTGTAGGAGAAACTCATTCTTATCCCGATCGTGCATCTCCGCAGGAAGCGATGGATATTAGGCAGTAGTCGGGTCTTTGGTTGATAATTTCGCTCTGCTATGTCCTTTAGTATAGAGGGTACGCTGGAGTGGTAGGGGGCCTACATCAAATCGATATTGCAGAGGTATAGAATGGCTTCAGGTAGTGCCTCGTAAACTTGCCATGATCTCGACCTTTCAATGGTATCAGCGCCTTGTTCGCTAGCAGAAAGCCTAGAAGCTCGTGCGATACTGTTGCGGGCTTCATCCGACCGAACGACTTCTTCCGCGAGAAAGCTTCTTATGCGGGCCGTTTAGCGTAAAGTCTTTTCAATATATAAGACCGACAAGTGTACGGCGATCTCGTCATGCTTTCGTGGGCCGTTGAGCAAGACTGAGTATAGCCTTTGAACTGATTGGGTTGTTTTTTCCTTCGCGGTTGTAGTTGCAATGTCGTGTGCTCGAACCTCTAAGAATCCTTTGCGGGCTGCGTCCAGATTTCTTCGTCGAGAGGCAGCTTTTCTAGTTCGAGCGGCAGCTTTGGGTCCATCAACGTTGGACTGAGTCTAGGCACAGGGAGAAGGGAGCTTTGTCGGCACGAGGGACATGTTCGATGGGAACTCTCGGCGTAGTGACACTAAAGACGTCTATCAACAACAAGCGCGACTGACATTGACGTCGTGCCTTAGCCAATCGCTTGTTGTTCTGTACGTGGTAAGTTATACTGTTACTAGCAGCGAGTGTCTGCTAATAGTAGTAGTTTGCCAAGACATACCTAAAAATAAAGGAAACACAGATGGCATACATCCCCCCTTTTCATCAAAGAACCAACGACTAGAGGCCATTGCGCGGTTCAAACACGAGAGGATATCGACGAGTATGGAAAAGCTCCGACTTGGGCTCGGGTGCTTATTGCACCTACGGAGACGATCTCTCGCGGATTGAACTTCCCACTTGGAATGGAGTTTGGTTCCTTGAGCCGGACTTCCTTCGAATCGAGCAGGAGCAGGCAATTGGACGCTTTGTTCGGGCTCAAAACAAGAACCCGATTGTTAAAGTGCGCGTCTTTTGTGTCGTCGGTGATAACACCAAGGAATGGGTTATTACTAGATGCGAGGTACGCGGACTGCTCGACAAGGCTCGACACCCGGGCTCCCACAGAGGCGTTACGGTTGGTTAAGTAGGAGCTCGATGGCTTCTTCGCAACTCAGCCTGTTGCTGCTCCACCAGAAAATCTACGAGCAACATTTATATAGTTGCACCCCACCATCACAACAAGTGGAAGCCTTAACGTAACCATCATCCCACACAAACCCGGAAAGGTCAAGGAGATGGCGGCCACACTGAAGGACTCGGGAGCAGATGCCTTGTGCATCACATCTGTGCAAACAGCGCCGCCTTCGTCCTCACCTCGCAACCGTACGCCTACTAATCCCCACATCCTATCCCCAACCAAAGCTGACACAACCTGGGAACTATTCATCTAATACATGGCCTAGCATTGTCACTCCTTTGTGGAAAGACAACACCGGTCAGTCAACCCTTTTCTATTTGGAAGTATTGGCGATTATTGAATATAGAGTATATTTCAAATTCCAGGTGCAGTATTTATATCCTAGCGTCCCGGCATGATTATGACTTTTCTTGTTCAAGTTGAAGACGTCGGAATCAGGGAATGTGTGGAAAGATCTTGATCGATAAGCCATTTAGCCGAGATGCAGAAAATATTCCTCAATCCAACCCAACCTCCAAGCTTAGAGCTTAGAGCTCCCCTACCAAAACATCAACAACCCTCTGCCTTTATGTGATATGGAGTCAGAATACACCTGCCTCTACATCACCCCTCTCAACCCCGCTCTCCTCGCCACCATCCTTTCCCCCCTCGGTCCTTCTTAACGCCCGCAACATCTCCTACTACTATGGCACGATTATTCGATAGATAGGATTGGAGCAAGCGTCACGTGGCCGACGAATGAATGGCGGGGGCTAGGCTTCGAGGGCCTGTGGCTACGGGGCACCCAGGGGATGAAGGCCTGTAGTTACAGGGTTCTCAGGCTGCGAGTGCCCTGGGAGGGAACATCATCATCTACAGACGTGAAGTGGTATTGTCGTGGGGTTGCGATGCGCCACCACGTGATAAATAGTCAGGTGCCTAAGCTGTAGGGAATCCTTATAAAACGGGGTTTCTCTACTTACTTAGAACACTATCTATTCTATAATATATTTATTATAACCCCTTATTATTTTACTTATTAATTATAAGTATTCTATAAGTTAGATCCTAGCTATAGAGTTTGTAGTTATATTATCCTTTAATAAATTAGTAATTACTATAAAAGGTAAGGTATATTCTAGGGCTTATAGGATACATTTAAATGCTATTAACTAAAAAGGGGATTAGGAAGCCTTTATTATAACTATCTAATAAACGAGAAGTTGAAGCTTTTAGGAGTTTTTAATTATAAGACGAATTATAAAGTATTACTATAGTAATTATATAAAGCATAATACTATTTTCAATTGAAATACTACTTATTTAATATTAATATCTATGAAATAATAGTAACGATAAACTATAAGGATTATACTAGTAAGGACCTATTAGTTTAGTACTTTTTAACTTATAGAAACTAGTTTTTAGTAACTAGAGAAAGGTTATAATTGCGTTTTATTAAAATTAGTAATATCTTAATATAATTTAAGTTTAGGCTACGACTAAGTAGTCTAAGCTATTATATTAAAATAAGCTGATTATAAGAGCATTTTAACTAATTACTTAAAAGCTAGAAATTATAAAAAGAGAGAATAGGTCTATTAGGAATGATTATAAGGCTAGTACTTTGAAATCTAAAAGAGTAAAGCCTTATTTTACTAGGATATATAATTATAAAGTCTTTTAGAAGTAGTTTCTATATTTTAATTATTAGAAAAAAAGAAAGTTTTAGGCGTATGTATTAGATATTATAGAAGTATATAAAGGATATTTAATATCTAATGCCGAAATTTAAAGGTTATTTAGATATTCTATATTCTATTTTTAAGTTTAAGTTTTAATTTTTACTTTTTACTAAAAATCTTAAAAATCGATACTAGTTTATTTTCATTTTCATTTTAACTTTCTTTAAAGTAATATTACTTCGCTATTATACTAGTATATTATCTACTATTAATATATCTTTATTTAACCTATAAACTCCTATTAGATTTACTTAGATAATGCTTATATTAGATCTTGCAACTAGTAGAGTTAGTCTAGTAAAAGATAAAATGCTAACTACTTTAATAGGAGCCTTTACTAGCAACTAACTAGAAGTAAAAGATAAGGCTTTAAGTATTTCCTTAAAGGATATAGTATCTTTACTAAGCCTTAAACTAGAAAAGCTTCTAATAAAGAAGGATAAAAGGAAGCTAGCTATAGAAGTAAAACGGAAGTAGTATACTAAGCTTAAGAAAGAGGTAAATAGTACTACTTTTCTAAAAGTACTAACTATTATATTAAATGAAGATAGTAGACTTAAGAATAACTCTAGTAATATCTTTATATTAGGAGAATATAGTCTAGACGGATTTCTAGAATAAATCAAGCCTTTTATTATTAATAATAATCTTATTAAAGATATACCTAAGAAGGAGTCTTTTAAGAAGAGCTCTTTAAAGAAGAAGAAGAAAGAAAAGAAGCTAAAAAAGTTAAAAGTACTATTAATTCTATTATCTTTAGATAATTTATTATTATCTTCTCTCTTATCTTTAGAATACTTTTTATCTAGTAAAGAGTTATTAATATTAGGTACTAAGTTAAATAATAAGGCTATAAAGAAAACTTAAAAGTTTAAGTCTAAATCAAAGAAGTCTTACTATAAGAAGAGCTACCTATAACTTACTTTTTAGAACCTAATACTAATTAAGAGGACCTATAGTACGCCTTCTTTTAATAGAACTAATATTACTAAGTACTTTAGGACTTTAGAATAATACTTTAAAACTTATAGAATTAAGCATTCTAATAAAAAGATCAACTAGGCTATTTAGTATATAGATTTCTAAATTGCTTAAAATATAAAACGACTTGCTAAGATAATAAAAAGCTAGAAAAATTTCTAGAAAATCCTTTATAAAGAGCATCAAGCTAGTAATACTAATTAGATAAAGTATACTATTAGTTATTTATACTAAGTTATCTAAACCTTTTAAGGAATAATAAAGACTATTTTAAAGATATAGATTTAGACTTACTATTAGGAATTTAATAATATAGTCATAGGATTATCTTAAGAAGTTAGATTAATCAACTATTAAATAATAATAAAGTTTCTTTAAAGACTCTTATAAAACTTTTAGGATAAAGTAATAAAGTATATTTATAAAGAATCTAAATATAGTTAAAAACATATATAGGAATTTAAATAGGTATATAATTATATTAAGAAGGATATTACTAGTATTAAAGAAATTAGTTAATATCTAGATAAGTAGTTAATAGCAATATTGCTATATTAGTTAAATAAGAAGATAGCCTTGATTTACTTGCTAGTCTAATCTATTCTATATCGACCTAAAGAACTAGAAACCTTAAAGGGTCTAGTACTACTTTATAATATACTTTAAGAAGATAGATAAATATAAAGCTAGTCAATAGATTATATTACTAGTTAAGAACTAGATAACATTATAGATAGACTAAAATCGCTCTATATTAAATAAATAATTATAGACCGAATCTAAAAGAAGCTTATAATAGTCGAAATTAATAAGCTTTTACTTAATACTTTTAAGGAAAATATATCAGATATACTATTAGTACTAGTATAAGTAGACTATGTATGAAAATCGGACTTTATAGAATGCTACTAGTATCTAAATAAAATTTTACTAGGAATATAACTCTAGCTAAAGCATTAATAGTAGAACTAATACTAGGACTACTAGGTATTCTATAGGTTAGGAATCGTTTATAAGAAGTAGAAAGATTCTAGTAATATTTCTAATATAGTAGAAATATAGTAGAAATATATCTTAAACTATATCTTAAAGATAAAGCTAAATTGAAGCTAATCTAGTTTAATCCTATTCAAGTATAGCTCTATTAGGTACTAGTAAGATTAGGTATAGAAAATAAGTCTATAAATAGTATTATAAATACTTAGAAGATAGCTTAGATAGTACTATTTAGTAAAAAGGTTATAGTAGAAATTCTAAATATTAAAGCCTAGAAGATTCCTAAAACTAGGAAAGTACTAGAAATATAGATTTTAATAAATGAAAGTAATATAAAAATCTAGAATCTCTTAATAGAAAGAAAGGTAGTAGTAAAGCTAGTTTTAGGCAAAACGATTTAAAAGAAGAAGCTTTAAAAGCTAAATAAGATAGTCTAGAAGAAGCTATAAAAGTAGGTATAGCTAGCTAGAATAAAGTTATCTAAGCCTAAGCCTAAATTATAAAATAGTATTATTATTAACATACTAGATAATAGGCTATAGCTAGTAAAACCTAAGCTAGTAGTAGTATCTATTAAACCTAGAAAAGTAAAACATTCTATAAAGGATAAGAAAGTAAATAACTTATCTAATATATAGATAGTAGATAATAAAAGAGATAATTAGATAGAAGTTTCTAAAATAACTTATACTATAAAATAAGCTTAAATATAAAAAGTACTAAAATCTACTAGGATTATAAAAGAATCCTTATTTAAAGCCTAGGTGAAAATGCTTATTAGACTATTAGAATTAGTATTGAGTTAGGAAATGGCTACGCTGGAATGCGTAAGAGCTAGTCACGTGATATGTCACGTGACTTACGTTCGCACTAAGCGAAGCCTCTGTCTATAGTCTCGTCTATATGTTCTTTATACTTAGACTCCTTAATGCAATTAGTATATACACTCAGATACCCTATAGTAATTCTAATAGGTTATAAGCTTCTAGGTTAGTATAATACAATACCTTATAAAGTATCTAAATGCTTTTAGGGATATTTCTTATTAGAAGTATTAGTTTAAATAGTAACGTTTAAAGGAGCTATAAACCTTCTTACTTGTATTTATACTTGTATCTATACCTACTACTATTTTTAGAAGTCTATAAATCTAGTCGTACCTATTATACCTTTTAAATTGATATTTACTAACTAATTAGGCTTCTATATACTAATTCCAGCTTCGTATAACCTTATATGATATTCTATTAACTTCTACTATTAGTAGAAACTACTTAAAATCACTTCTATAACCTAAATGAGCTTTATAGAGTAATATGTAATACTCTTAGCTAGTTTGTTACTTGATTTACAGCCTTCTTACTACTAGAAATCAAATTCACTTTATATATATATATATAGGACGAAATGCTAAGATATCCTCTTATAAAGCTTTAGTAATATAG
>QGMI01000385.1:0-32868 GCA_007821535.1 Lachnellula occidentalis
AATTATCCTTGATGATTTGTCGGGCTACTCTCTTATTTAGCATCATAGAACAAGAAAACAAGTTTTGCTTCCACTAGTTCTCTTCTACGAACTAGTCTAAAAATGATTGGACTTGGTACTGATATGGGTTCCTCTCTCGCCTCCCCACCGGGATCTTGGTCAGTTGCATTTGGGAGCATTTGGTATTGTGGTGTTGTGGTATTATTGGTGTGGTGAGGGGTGAAGTAAAACCATCAAGAAATTATGCATATGCTCAATTATATCCCCGAACCAAACGTCAAAACTCCGCATCCAAGACTCCCGGATATACGCCCCCCGAACCCCAGTCCATTGTAGCCCAGTCTAGACTATTCATATCAACGTCCAACGGAGCTTGTCTGGGCATATTGGGGTATAGCGGTCCCGTAACTCTGTAACCACTTTGATCTCCCATATCATACAGCTGGCCGTGGCTACCAGAGCTCGTTGGCATTGATATCTGCAAATCGTTCATATCCATGCCCATACCGCTTTCAGAGTTGGGCTGTTGTGCCTCAGCAACCTGTACAATTAGGCCCTCATGGGCTGCTCTACCTCTGGCAAATGACACAATCCTTGGTGGCACCAACGGCTCTCGCAATTGATCGACAGCTGCCTCACGAGCCTCCCATGCTTCGAGGACTATGTTGGTGAATATCTCCAAGAAAGGATCTTTGAATGCGGTGGCCATAAACGTTGCCCGAGCCTCAGTATGATCACTCATTACTTCCCAAGCCTGCTCAGAGTGCGCACTAAAAGGCCGCTTTCTCAGTTCTTGAAGAATATGAATAAATGCGGGGAACGGGAAGTGTACGTTAACCTGCCAAAGAAATCCTTTGGCAAGGGGCGAGGTCGCGAATTCTGTGTCGCACTCAAGCATGCAGAGCGCATGCGAAATGGAAGCCTCTCGCTGCGCCTCTCGCTGCGCGTCTGTTGGACGTACAAAGGAGCTAGAATAGCTCGAATGGTATTCTAGCAGGCGACATCTAGCAATGTGTGCTCGTGTCCACAAAATCGTCATAAAATGGAGTGCGTTGTCTGGGTCACAATGTCTGAGATATCTGTCCTCGATCATCTTTTCCAGGATAGCTAGCTCAGCCAGATCATGCTGACCAGTTTTGCCGACAGGCTTTAGAGCTGGATTGGTAAAGTTAAGGTTGAATGCTGAGTGGCGTACAAACTCCGCGATTTCACTGCGCACAACGGCGAACATCGCATCCGTGGAATTGACTTGGACTAATGGTGGCTCCTTTAGCTCTGGTCGGATGTCAGAATCATTTACGTTGAGTGGAATTCTGCAATCCCAGGTAGGATCTAAGGTTACGGTCCTGAAGTCGAGTCTGGGAGTTAGTATAACTTTTATGGGCGGGATCGGGATATGTGAAAGATGCTCGGGGTATGTTTCGGCAGTAAAAGCATGTTTCAACTCCCGAGTCAACCACTAGAGGAGCTTTTGACCTGAGGGATTGACTTACTTGTGGTCGGCCATTTCGCTTATGCGACTATCGAAAAGCATAAGTGACCACCAAAGTCGACGGCGTAGTTCAGCTTCGAAAACAGTGCATTTAGCCAAAGCTGACTCGCTATGAATGCCCATGCGTTGCGCAATGCGAATTGCAACGCCAAGCATTGCAGACAAAGATTGAGGGACTGTACGAGGGCGAACCGAGAACTAACACCATTAAAAAATGTTCAAAAATCGCTGGGTAGACTGACTAAGTAGAGAAATAACGCGGTCAAGCAGTCACGATCGTTGGTCCGTAGAAACCCACAGTTTAGTAGAGCTTGCTGACAGCCGAATTGAAACCTCGTCAAAAGGTCTTCCAGTGACGAACCAAAAACGGCCTGGCAATCGTCTTCAATAAGGCTAACGGCCATGCAGTAGATGCTAAACAAGAGGGCTTCAAGGGCAGGGCTGATAGTCGCCACGTTGCTAACAGCTTCTACGATACGTCCTTGTAGACTGGGGGTATGTGTGACCTTGAGCAGCGGATTGATGTTGTCTAGGTAAACTTGCCAAAGCCGGAAAATTTGGGCTGGGTCCGGATGTAGAGTAGAGAGATCGATGTTTCCATTTTGGGAGCCAAATAGAAGATGGTCATTATCTCCATATAACTGGACCCAGCCCTTTTGGAAGAATACCCCACGGATATCATCCTGTGAAGAATCGCTCTCATTACCAGGATCTCGGGACTGTTCAAATTGTTAGTAGAGCTTGAAACATATGCAAGGTATCATACTGTTGAATTCAAGGAGCGCCAGTAATCCCTGTAAGAATCGGTTATCTTCAAAGTCCTTTTGGGACGGGTGTACAGTACGTACTTAGCTTCATGTACCCGTTCAGACTTGATAGAAGATGAAGGGGAGGGGCAATCCGCCTCGACAGCTCCTGGCTGCTCGTTCTCTGATTCGTCACCACGGCCGCCGTGGGTGGTTGATAATCCCTTTTCTCCAGCAGAATCCGTATGTTTGCCCTTGTGGAGCGGTTCAAACTCAATATGATTTCGACTGAGCAGGTCCTCATACTTGCGGAGACGTTCCAGCAGCTCTCGCTCAGGGAACCTGAGTTTTCGCGGACCACGTTGCGTCAGCGTCGCGGGGACACATTGTACGCGAGAGGTGTTGCAATTTGCGCAAGGAAACTTGCGATCACATCTGATTTTCCTCTGTTGGCAGCGTACACATGCCAGTATCCGCTGTGGCTTCGAACTTGCACCAGGCGTAGACATGTCAGGGGTGGGTAGACCTCCCGATAGCTGCAGTTGAAGTACATCCTGGTAACCTAGGTACGTAAAGTAAGGTAAGGTGCTACGGAGAGGTACCGACACGTGCCATTTTAATGGCATACTACCTAGGTATTTGTATGAAGGCTATAGTGGACTCTAAACGCCGAGTCTAATTATAGCATCCACTGCAGTGCCAGGCTCAGAAGCAGATTGATGGTCTGGTGAAAAGGTAGGCACAGGTAGGCAGAAGTCATATAGTCACGTGGCTTATGCGGGCTTATTCAGTGTCCGAAAGCTACCGAGGTACATACCCTCCAAATATATCACTCCTCCTGGTCGTCGTTTTTGTCGTCGTCGAGATTCTTACGCCGAGACTGCAATGACTCCAGCTTGATTCATTCTGAACCGCTCTGTTGCTGATAGCATGGCCTTCATGTTCCTTCTCTCCGGGGTGCTGATGTCCGTCATTTATCATCTGCCGATTTGGTTTCAAGCTGCCAAAGGCGATTCAGCTATGAAGTCTGGCGTTAGCACGATTCCATTGCTAAATCAATGACCATCTTGATTTCCAGACTGCCATTGTTACGCAGAAGACTGGATACTATGTGCCTGCCCTGCTGCTTTCCCCACAGCTCTGTGCCCTTGACGCTGGTTTGCTTTCAACCTTTACGTCGACTTCAGGCCACAGCAAATGGACTGGCTACCAGGCCCTTTATGGCTTCGGCATTGGCTGTGGTTTCCAGACTATCAGGCTGCCTCCGCAGAGAATTTTGCCACGCGTTGATGGTAAGTTGTTCCCCGGCCCACGAAATGCGAGTTCTTGAAGAGCTCGGCTTAGTACTCAAAGGAGGTCTCAGCAGAGCCGCATACTAATTCATCTGACAGTCCCTGTCGGCATGGCTGCCACTTTTTGTATTCGCCGCAAGGCTTCTTCTTTTTATGGAGACGGCCGTAAATACTATAGGAGTTAAGAGGTGTAGTAAAAATCTGATTGACAGAAATATTTAAAGATAAGAGCTTGATTAAGCACTGGGCAAGACACCAATTGTGTTTATAGAACATCTCCACTCACCTTCGATTACTGATTGAGTCTGTTACTCTTTCTCTTTGACTAGGTAAACTCCGAATGGACGAGTGCTTAGCGAGAGCCCTTTCCAACTCTCTCGAGCTATGATGGATCTTTTCATACAATGTGACAACTGAAACCCTGATATGGTTATCTGCATTTAACGAGTACATGATGACAGTCCCAACATGAACGACAAAATGTGTCCATGGTGGCACGAGTTCGTGCGTCTGGTCGTAAAGATCGCGATCCCTAAGAGGAAGTATAAAGGTAGCAAATCCACCCGTAACCAAAAGAAACAAAATATCAGAATACCAAATTCAAGAGCATTGCAAAACAAAAACATGGCAGCTGGTAAGGTGAGTTGTGCATTTCAAACATGGCTTTTATGTAGGAAAATGTGTTCTGTACATCTAAAAAAATGGGTGGAGACAGATTGGATGACAAGGAGAACAAGTACGCAAACTCTTTACGCAATGTTTCACTCAACTCCAAAAGTCACCTCCTTCGCACTTTCGAAAGCCTTGAAGCCCAACAACTTCTTTTCTGCTTCTGAACTACCCTTCATCGCTGGCAAGGCATATTCCCACATCTGGTGGACAGGTTTTGTCATGGGACCTTCCCATACACCCTTTGCAACAACGATACGACCAAGTGGTGAAGCGTTAGCCAAAGCAGTATTCGCCTCTGATCCGCCAGCGGGCATCATTGCACGAATAACATCGCCTATCAATACTACACTTGCAGATGGGGACCACTCTGGAATTTGGACGCTCTGGATTTGCCGAAATGAGCCGTAGCAGGGCACTTTGAGCACTATTCCGGAGCTCGAATATGGCTTTGAAAGACGGGTCCCAATGTGAAGTGAGCTTCAAACTCAGATCCGCGGCATCTTTTCCTGAGCGGTAATGGAATTCTGCATCCGACAGTCCAAATGTTTCAGTGTTGCCTCCAAACCAAGAAGCACTTACATATACCTCAAGAGCTAGTACTGTATAGAATTCACCTATAAGCCTGTGCGTAAAAGATCTGAGTCAGAGCGAAGTTCATTTTCCGAGCCTGAGTATTCCTTTCGAGGCGGAATGTTGAAGTCTATTGAAGTCTATGATTCTGGTGTAGAACTTAGCGGCTGCCAGAAGACACACCTTTATAGTACAGCATCCGATGCTGCGAACTGGTAATGGTAGAGAAGTGTAGGCAGGTGAAGTGAACAAAACATTTAAGGAGGTCGACGCCGACACACCACGAAGGTCAATTCTCGCTTGACTGGCGCCGACTTGAACCAAAACAACGCGTGCATCCAACGCGTACCTACTGTACTGCAAAAATATACGTCACCAACATTGAAGTACAACCCACCACGAATATCTTTCGAAATGCGATAGACTGGAACGGAGGAGACTCTCTCTGCCCCGTTGAAATAATCTCCGATTACGCGCTACAATGCCTCGTCCGAAGCGCACAAAGGTCGCGCCCTCTGCGCCTGCCCCGCGTGTCAGAAAAGCCCCCCCAAAAACCACACCCGCTGTCAACACAGCTGTCGATGCTCCGAAAGCACAGTTCGATGACCTGTACGATGTCAGCGATCCTGAGGACCGAGGAGTGGGGACAGTGCGACATGTTAAGAAGAATAATGGCAAGGGCAAGGGAAAGGCAGCTATGGAATCGGCGGGACGCGCAGCGAAGGGGGATGTCCGCGCTTCAATACAAAGAAGAAACAGCCAAGCAGGGTCGGACAATAGGGAAAACAGCATAGCTTCTCCCATCGAAGACAACATTTTTGACGATATTGAGCATGGATCAAATAGTCCTGAAATCGAGGTTGGACGGAGGGAGAGGAACACGCCTGCTGTAGAAAATTCATCGCTTGCAATTGGGAACTTCAGAAGAAGAGCGCGTCAACCGAGCATCCTCGGTCGCGGTGCTGGGCGGGCGCGATCTAGTAGTGTTGAGTCGAATCTGGCAGAAGACACCGGTCTTACAGGTGTGGGCAGGACGAATTCATCAGTTTTAGCTACCGGCAATTTTAAAAGACGACCGCGACAGAATAGTATTTTGGGGCGAAACACTACGGCAATAGCACCGAGCAGTATGGGTCTAGAGATAAGCACACCTGCGCAGGTTGGTTCAGCATTGAAACTTGGCAACTTCAAAAGGAGAGCGAGGGCACCAAGTATTCTTGGAACGGCGCAAAAGGCGCGGCAGCAACCAGACTACGATGATGAAGACGAAGATGATTTCAATCCCGAAGACGAGTCAACGCCATTGAATAAACCCAAGACGAGGAACATGACGAGCTCTTCATCTGCATCAACGTCAAATTCAAGGAAGCGCAAGTTATCGTCAGTTCAGGCCCCGCAATCAAGTCCCACTCGACGTTCTCCTGAAGCAGAGGAGGATGAGGAACGCATACCTGCGACTGTATCCGTGATCGATGACGGAGAAGAACATGAGGAGGATCAAGCGCCATCTTCACCGCAAGAACCCCATGTCTCTTATGTCGAATCACGCTCTGTAAGTCAGGAGCCCATGAGCGAGACCATGGCACCACCACAAGGTAGCAGTTCTGTTGCCTCTAGCCCTGAACCTCCTCTGCCCGCAAAAAGACCTGTCTCCCGTGGCCGACGGAAATTAAGAGGCAGTACACCCCCACCAGCAACCCTAGACTCTCCAATATCCTCTCCACCATCTCTCACACACTCTCCAAATCGACTCTACATGACCGCAAAGCCAAAAGGAAAGAAGGAAGCGCCACCTACAAGCAAATTCTCTACTGCTCAACTACAAGCTCTCCTCCCACGTAGACGGCGGCAAACGACCCGTGATCCCTTCGACATTCCGACCTCGGAAGACGAAGCCGAAGAAACCAACCTCGCGTCTGATGAGGACGAGCTATCTCATATCAATGTCCGCGCACGGAATCGACGAAGCGTCTTTGCAAGAACCCCTGCACCGTCCAAAAAACCCACCAAAGCAAAACAACCACCGAAGTCAAATGCCAAGCGGACTTATGCTTCTCGTACAACTGTAACATCTGACAAAGAGAACGAGGTCGATCCTGACGATAGCTTGGCGCCTCTACCGGATGATGATGGTAATGCAAGTCCGGAGAATAGTCAGGAGATGGAGGAGAGACTAGGGAAGGAGTTGAAGGAGGCGGCAAGGAAATTCCAGGAGGTTGATAAATGGGAGTTGGAGTTTGAGGATGTTACTGGCAGTAGCTCACCCAAGGACGCTCGGTGACCTCTATTCGAGGGAGGGGACGTTATATTTATCAGGACTTTCGGATTCATGGCTTGTTTGTTTGGAGTACTTGGGGGGCTGGATATGGCTTGCATTACAAGGAGCACGAAGGAGCAGGTCTGGTTTCTGTCCAAGTATTGGTAGCAAATTGCAATTTAATTTGCTATTGCACGCTTTTCACGCACATTGCGTTAGACCCATTCTATGATGTCTTTTGACTCTTATTTTGTCTTGCCAACTCCCAAACACCGTGCCAAATTTTAAAATACCCCTTACAACGGACTCGGCGTAACAGGCCGACTTTCCCTCTCAAAGAAACTGATATTCTCCCGCAACGCAACATACTCACTATCCGCATACCCCAAGCACCCCTCAATCTCCGAACTCCTCACACCTTTAATCCGCACAATCTCTATCGCGCTATAATTTACCAACGCTCTCCCAACCTCTACACCCGGCCCTCTCCACAATTTCCCATTATCCTCCGGCTTTACGTCTGCAGCCTTGATGCGGTCCACGACTACTAGTCGAACAGCTTCTTGTTGAGCGAATGATCCCTCAACGTCCACAACGCCCACAGGGAGAAGACCGGCTTTATCACACAATGCCTGCCGCGCGCCGGAGTCGATGTACACTGTCCCGTGCGGTGCCAGGCCATGCAGGATCCAGAAATAGCGGTCGCGGATGGGTTGTGCGGAGGGTATGAACCTCGTATGGAGCGGGGCTGTTATACTCAGGGCAGCAGTTACGCTTGCTAGACTCGCTGTGGAGTGGGATGGCGTTATGGTGGTTCTTGGAGGGGTGGCGATATATGGGGTAGAGGTGGAGGAGGAGGAAGACTTGATGGCTTGGATGTAGGAGACTATGTTTGCTATGTTGCCCGGGTTGTTGGAGCGCGTTATTATGGTTGTTACGCCGGCGGAGGTGGCGAGGCGCGCCGCTACTATTTTGGTCGACATGCCGCCTGTGCCTAGGGCAGAGCCTGCGCTGGAGACTGGAGGGCTGTTAATATTCTTGTTTGGGAGGATGAGGGGAGGGGAGTGAGATGAGGGAAAGTACCATCAGCTTGTAACGCGGCGATGTCTTCTACCACTTCTATAGCGTGTGCGTCTGGGTTCGTTCTGGGGTTCTTGTCGTAGAGACAATCGACATCCGTCATTAGAAAGAGGTAATCGGCGTGTACCATGGCGGCTGTGATGGCAGACAGGGTGTCGTTGTCGCCGAATTTGATTTCCGTGACGGCGAGGGTATCGTTTTCATTTACTATTGGGATTACACCCATTTCTAGGAGTTCGGCGAATGTATTTTGGGCGTTGAGGTATTGCGTTCTCTGAAGTAATCATGTGAGATTGAGCTTTGGGGCAAGTGAGAGGAAACCTTACGTCTGCTATGTCGTTGCGAGTGAGAAGTATTTGAGCAATGGGTTGCCGAAGGTGCCCGAATAAACTATCCCAGAGACTTATGAGTCTACATTGCCCGATTGCTGCCAATGCCTAACGCATACATCAGTCCAAAGTTCAAGACTGAGGCGATTGAAAAAAGGTACTTGGATTCTGGGAAGGTGTTTAGGTCTCTTGTCAACATCCATTCTTCTGAGACCGACTCCAATGGCCCCAGAGGACACAATGATGACCTTATGACCATCTTTGTGAAGCTTCACAGCCGTCTCAACAATAAGACTTAAAATCGACAAGAGCGGTTCATGAGTTTTCTCATGTACAATAGAGCTCGTTCCTGAATTTCACAGTTAGTGAGGAAGTTTTACTGGGGTAATGACTCACCGAGTTTTATGACAATTGTCAGAGCTTTAGGTCCCTTCATTCTGAATCACTTGAGAGCTTATTGAAAAAAGAACATGAATACGAAACCCTTTTGAATCTTACATAAAATAGTTTGACGTTGTAAATCCTTTTCATGCTGCTGTAGGTACCATGGCCCGGGCCCGAGATCGCTTGGGCAGAATTCGTCAAAAAGTCCCTCACCGCCCTCACGAACGCCCCAAAAAGTTCAGGACCACGCCCTCCCTAAAGCAGTGCAAGTACAACAAATCACCAGTTAGATTTAGTTCCAAACCCGTCAACACCCTCCAAAATGTCCAACGAACCTCCTCCACCCCCCAGTACAAACCCCGCAGACTACGACGCATCAAAATGGGGCAACTGGTTCAAGCTCTTCCTGGGCACCATGCCGCCCGGCGACGAAGCAGAGTTCCGCGAAGCGGCCTTCATACAGCGCGAAGCGGGTGACATCAAGAACAGCGAAGACTGGCGGGACTGGTGTTTCCAATACTCCCCAACCGTGATCTTCCTACGGCAGCAGATCCAAGCTTTGAATGGGGACCTGAATAGCGACAATGTGATCTGTAAGAGGTGTCCTGCGCGACGGAACGAAAGTGGTAGGATTGTTGGGCTGATGTCAGGGGGGTTTCATCCGGAGGCGGGGATTCTGATTTGTGCGAATCAGATGAGGGATAAGAAGCACTTGGAGGATACGCTGGCGCATGAGATGGTGCACGCGTGGGATCATTTGAGGTGGAAGGTTGATTGGGATGATTTGAAGCAAGCGGCTTGTGCCGAGGTATGTTTTTGCCTGTCTACGCCTAATTTAATACAAAGGGCCTAATAGGAGTGTAGATTCGAGCATCGAGTTTGAGTGGGGAATGTAGGTGGACGAGGGAGTTCTTCTCGAGGAGTCAGTGGAAACTCACGCAGCAACATCAGAATTGTGTGAGGAGGAGAGCAGTACAATCATTGAAGAATAGACCGGCTTGTAAGGATGATGTGCAGGCGACCAAGTTAGTAAATGAGGTGTGGGACTCTTGTTATACGGATACCAGACCATTTGATGAAATCTATAGATGAGGGACACATCTTGGGCCAAACGGTTGTATAGATAAATAGTGGACGAACTCGACTGGGTGTATTGTTACGAGTATATTGAAGCATAGGCGTTACAGGAATATGATAAGCCCCTACTCCAAACATGATGTTCATTTCATCTTGTTTTTCCCCATGCCATAAACCCTCCCCCAAACGCCTTTGCTAGCATCATAAAATTCATCATTCATTCATCTCCAGAGCTCGAGTACTTGCTGCTCGTAGACTTTGATTCTCGCATGGTCGCCCTCTCCCCTTTTACGCAATGCTTGATGATCCATGGGTGTTCTTGAACCTGGTCTAGAGATATTCGTTTCTCCGGATCGAGGACGAGTAGCTGCAAGAATTAGGACAATATAGTATCAACCACGGGGGAAAGACTTACTCTCTTGATCAGATCCTTAGCTTCCGGGCTCACAAAACCTGGGACCGTCATCTCACCCCTTGAGATTTTCCTTTGCGTCATGACAGGCGTGTCTTCAAATGGTGCCTCTCCCACGAGGAACTCGTAAGTCAAGACTCCAAGGGACCATAAGTCAACCTTGTTCGAGTACACGTTCTTGTCCCGCCCAGGCTTCAACATCTCTGGAGGAAGATAGTCCAAAGTTCCACAAAGTGTCTCTCGTCGATTGCTGGGAGCGTGCACACTCCAACCAAAATCAGAAAGCTTAATCTCCCCATGTATACCGAGGAGGATGTTCTCCGGCTTAATATCCCGATGTATGATGTGCTTTTTATGGCAGTACTTCAACGCAGCTGCCATTTGGGCAACGTATTGAGCGGCTTTCCATTCTGGGAATTTGCTCTCGCGTCGAAGATGCTTGTAAAGTTCTCCTTTCCCTGCAAACTCAAGGATGAGGAAGATTCGTTTGCTATCGTGAAAGTGCCCGAATAACCGTAAGATATTTGGGTGTCGTAAGTTGCTCTGGATTTCGATCTCTCTCCGAACTTGTGTTTCAGCACCGCCATGCTTCAGCTCATTTTTGTGGAGTACTTTTAGGGCGCAGACGAAGCCAGAGCTTCGTTCTCTTACCAGATAAACTCGACCGAATTTTCCCTTTCCTAGCGGACGACCAATCTCGAACATGCCAAGGTGGAATTGTTTTGGGGCAGCTGGTTGTTCAAACAATGGATTTGACTTTCGTTCAGCTTTATTGAGTTCTTGGGATCCGGAGGTTCGTTGTGGTGAGCCGGATCCATTTTGAATTCTCGATGCTCGCCATTGGGCAGTTTGGGAAGGAACGGTGACAACGGTGTTTGTTGTATTCTGATTCTGTATCGCAAGCTTCAAAAGGTTGTTTCGATTGGCGTTTTGGGACGATTGGGTGGTAGAGGACGTTGTAGAAGCTATCGCCTTGAACATGTCAGCATGAGCTGGAAGAGGCGTGGATTTGCAGCATACCTTTGACTTATATTTGCTTCCGTCGCCAGGATCGTTTTCATCGTGCACTGACAGGTGCTCGAAGCGGGATTCGAGAGCCCGGGTTGCCATTCTGATGATTGAAACGACAGCAGCAATGAGTGAATATATGGTACGATAGCACCTCCGGAGTAATGAGGCTCTCGGCGTTCCTGCTGGTTAGTATGGCGTTGGCGTGGAAGTTGTCAAGTTTGCTTACTTTGACGTTCTGATGTTCTGATGTTTGAAAACATACGGCGAAATGTAATTCCGACGTTGGCAAGGCAATAACCGCCCTTTCCTTCCCCGCCAAATTCAGACAGCTCCTGGCCTTGCCCTGCCCTGCCCCGCTCACCTCAGTTCAGCAGTGTGAAGATTTACATTTCCCATCTGGCGTTGCGATCACTTACAGCACATCATTAAGACTACAAGCGCATTGATATCTTCGATTACCTGCACCTATCTCAAGAGGATGTCCACCACTTTGCCCACCGATGATGCCTTCCCCTGGCCTGGGCAAGAGGACAAGTTCACCGTGTCGCATCTGCAAAAGGGCTTCAAGATCAGTGCACGGAAGCTCCCTATCTCAAAGTCGGGACCAATTGACGAGATGTCCAAGAAGCTGGGTATCCCAGTGCCGGAGATGATCTTTGGGGATAACATGGTATCAATTGAGCATGTGCCTACGGGATGGCGATTGGAGTTCAATGCATTCGATGCTCTAGACCAAGTCGACAAGACAGACAAAAACATGCTGAAGGTTGCATATTCTAAGGAATGGTCGAGTAGCAGGTAAATGACCCCAATTTTTAATCAAAGCTCCGCTAATTCCACGCAGAGAAAAAACGCATGAAGGCATCAAGGAAGTGGTTAAGCCTTTCGACTGGTCCTACTCAACGAATTACAAAGGCACAATCACGAACGGCAAGCCTTTTGCAGACAGCGAGGAGCCCATCCCACTCGAACTCTTGAAACGACCTGACCCAATTCTATTCTTCGAAGAGGTGTTACTCTATGAGAGCGAACTCGACGATAACGGCATATCCCTATTTTCCTGCAAATTACGAGTGATGCCTGACAGAATGCTGCTTCTGTGTCGGCTTTTTATGAGACTGGACAAGGTTCTCGTCAGGATTCGAGATACAAGGATCTACGTGGACTTTAATACCAGCAAGGTCATTCGAGAATATACCGAGAAGGAGGACGCGTTTGATAAGGTTAGGAAGGTAGGCTCAACCCTCATCTTGAGAAAATCTAGAATTTCGTCTTCCCCGCAGCCTTGCTAATAACCACTCCAGAGCCTTCTTTTCTCTGGCACGCTGCCTACTGATATTACCATCGCTTTGCGGGATCCCAACCAGCTTGCACATCTATTGCCAGAGGTTACCCATACTATAGAGGGTTTGAATCTGCCTTGAATCACTTTCCTGGCTCATTACTTTTCATAGCGACGGAGTTAGGTTGCATTTGCATTGAATGGCGTACGGAGATCTCAGACCAAGTATGGGTAGATTCAAGGCGAACATAGTCTCTGATAAGATTTTTTGTCTTTCAGAAGTACCGGATCTTCATACACGTTCCATACTCCCGATATGGTCCGGCGATATGATCGGCGTTCAATGATACAACAAGGACCTTGGAGTGTCAGGTATAACACCACCCACCCTAGCCTCCAGTTAGCACTGATCAAATGTTTGCCTTGCAAGGTCAAGAGGACGCAGCACTTCAAGCGATAAAGAGTTCCTGGAAGTGTCCCCGACCTTAGGGGAAGTATTTGACTTCCGGACTGCCTTAATTGGACGGTTTGGACTTGAATCGTAGGTCAAGGGTTGTAGTAGATTCCAAATACAGAAGGTTTAAACACATGATAAGAACACTTATAAACTTGAGCAACTAGGTGACATGAATTAGATGACCTTTGGACGGCCATATCCGTTGTTGAAGACTTTGAAACAAGCAGGCGATCATTATGGATTGCGTGCCATAATGTCTGAGATTCACTTCTAGCACATTGGACCGAGCGTACTCCGTACCCATGTACACTGTAGCACCTATAAAGTGTTTTGATGGACATAGGATAAGAGGCTGAAGGATGAATAGGGTTACAGCCATTCCCGGGAAGATTTGTGCCCTAATCCGGTGATTTGGGTCTTGGAACTGTCTCGGTACCTGAGATCTCAGAAGCATAGGTACTCAAAGCTAAAATAGATGCCGGATGTGTGCCTACGCAACCAGGTCCCTTTTGTGCGTTCCTGCATTTGGAATATGTGCTCCAGATCCCATTGCACGGTGATGATATTGATATAATGAAAGAGATAATGGTAACGTACAAGACATGGTGACAGGTTCCGATATGTTGTTGCCATGACATGTAACTACCACGGTGCGCACCGGCACTCAATACGTGAGGATGTAGGTCTATTAAGAACATGGGTTTTTTCTAGGAACTTCTATCTAGGAACCCTGGGCCTGGATCCCGAGATGCTGAATAATAGTACCGTATCAGTTTGTGCAGCAATAGCAACAGCCTCACTCTCTACATCTTCCATACAGCGCTTGGCGGCGAAGTCCTATTAGCCTTGAGAAACCCCATATTATGCATCCATATTGGCGACAAACCCAAGCGCGGGAACTTTCAGTCGGGAGTTTCAGTGGCTTGCATCTTCATGCATCGTACGACTTGTAAACAGGGCTACTAAATCCGCAGTCCCGGTTGGAGGGAGGGCAGCCAAGAGTGAGTTCTGCTCCTCGCCTATGTACATTGTAGCCGCCAAGGTGAGGGGGGGGGAGTTTCGGGACTTTTGCAATTACTGTATATCCAGATCTATTTTACCCATATACAGTAAGTAATACGGGCAGGGCTTCCTGATATCGACAGGGTATAGCTGCTACACTACTAGGGGATCTGGATATGCAGCAAGGGCCCCTTGCATGTGCAGTACAGAACATGACCTCCTGTTTTGGACATTTGACCGCCATCTCAGCGCGTCTTCTGCTGCTTGCTCAACGAATTGCTACTCGCCCAATTCCCCTTTCAACGCCGTCCCTACTTTGGCCTTAGTATTCTCCGCATGTCGCCGTCGCCGTCGCTGAGTTAGTGAGTTGCTCAATGCATCCTTCGATCTGCGAAGTATTGAATTCGCTTGCCCCGTACTCGTACCAATACAGTAGTCTAGTGTTATCGGTGAAGGGAGGCTTCATGTGAATCGTTCCCGCTATTCGCAACCATCCACATCAACAGTCAGCTTTACAGAAACTAAGGCACCTACCTACCTACCTATCCAGAGAGGTTCCCACGCCCCGGTACGAAGAACGCCGTACGCTGTTACATATACTGTCGTGCATGCACCGGAGTCGAGTACAATTGGAAGCAGCAAGGGAAGAGCAGCTATTTATTGATAGCTGGGAACTCAGAAGGGCTTATGACCTCGAGCATCTTCCGTACTTCTTCAACTTCAGCCAGCCAGCCAGCCTCGGCTCCCTCGACCCCCTCCTTGCATGGGCCCCTCTGACCGCAGCTGATGAACATCTCTAGAGCGTTGCTACCCGGGCTACGTCTTCACCAGCGATTGCACCGATTCACACTCACCACTGCCTCTAGTGCAAACATCAGACTGCCGCGCCAGGATCTGCACGTCGTCTGCGGCATCCGGCTCCTGTTAACCGCCTTCTTGCATATACCACTGCCTGTTTTCTCCTCAGAAAGCATAAGGCTCACGACGCTTCCCTCTTCGCGGCGCCTCCTCACATACCCATACACTTCCCCATCCCAGCAGTCTGCATCCACCTGCAGCTTGTTCGCTGCACAGACCTCCCCACTACGACCCTTGATCCAAGCTTCTAAGCTAGGCGGGGTTCCTTGCCCTTCGAGAAGTTCAAGATCCCTTTCAACCCTTCTGCATTATTCGCCTCCAAGAAAAAGTCATCCTCGACTTTTCAAACCTTCCTCCTCCTCCATACGCAGCTTCTCCTCCAGCCCTATACATACAACCATGTCTTCTCTATCTCAACCCCAGACGCCGGCCTTGAATAGCCCTTTGAGAGAACACAGACACAGACCAGTCGAGAGGTTAACAGAGAAGTTGGAGGCTCCAAGCCTGGATGATAGGAGCTACAGAGTTATATTGTTGCCAAATCAGCTTGAGGTGCTCCTGGTGCATGATGCTGAAACCGACAAGGCCAGCGCGGCCATGGATGTCAACGTGGGAAATTTCAGTGACGAGGAGGACATGCCGGGAATGGCTCATGCGGTATGTAAATCCTCCGAGCCTTGCGTTTCCTCTGGACATAGCTGGGATACTCAGTGATTCTCTTTAATGTGCTAGATCTTGAGGCACTGATCAGTCCAGGGCTTCGAAATACATCCTGATCAAGCAATGCTGACTCCGAGAAACTGCAGGTCGAGCACCTGTTATTCATGGGAACAAAGAAGGTAAGATGCTTTCCCAAGTACGATTGTTGCATGACTAATCCACCGCTCAGTATCCTGTAGAAAACGCGTATTCTCAGTACCTTTCCGCACATTCTGGAAGCTCCAATGCATACACTGGCGCGACATCTACCAACTACTACTTTGAGGTTGGAGCAAAATCAGCAGAAGATGCAGACCCGAAAGAAGCATCACCTCTTTATGAAGCGCTGGACCGGTTCGCTCAATTCTTTATTGAACCTCTTTTTCTTGACTCTACCCTAGACCGAGAGCTACGAGCTGTCGATTCCGAGAACAAGAAGAACTTGCAGAGCGATCAATGGCGGCTACACCAACTGGAAAAGTCACTATCAAACCCCAAACACCCATACTGTCATTTTTCTACCGGGAATTTTGAGGTCCTGAAGACACAGCCCGAAGAACGGGGAGTTGACGTGCGGCAAAAATTTATGGACTTTCATGAAAAGCACTATTCAGCGAATAGGATGAAGTTGGTTGTTTTGGGTAGGGAGCCATTAGACACACTAGAAGAATGGGCTGCGGATCTCTTTGCTGGAGTACGGAACAAGAGCCTGCCACAAAATCGTTGGGAGACCGAGTTACCATTTGGAGCAGATGACCTCTCAACTCAATGCTTTGCGAAACCAGTTATGGATTCCAGAGAACTGGACCTTTCATTTCCCTTCATAGACGAAGAGCTGCTCTTCGAATCGCAACCGAGCCGGTATATCAGCCATTTGATTGGCCACGAAGGACCAGGAAGCATCATGTCTTATATCAAGGCAAAGGGGTGGGCCAATGGATTGAGTGCAGGTATGTCTGCTGTATTTTCCTCCTCGGCTAGCGCACATGTTGCAGCTCCTACGCCGACATTTCATCTTGTGTCACATCACGTTTGCATTTTTTTCATGTGTCATATACCTTTGAACAATATCCCACTCCCTCTCTGGTTATATTTGGCAACCACCGAGGCTCTATATAAGCTTTGACACTTATCTTCAAAGATGGAGGCAGAAGCTAGTGCCCACACTATTGAACTCTGTTTCAGGAGTTACTTGAATATTTAGCAGTATTTAGCGCGAGGGGTGGGGAATACCGAGCTAACGCCTCTTTGACAGGTGCCTATCCTGTGTGCCCCGGTACCCCTGGCATCTTCAACTGTCAGATTCGTCTAACTGAGGATGGCCTCAAGAACTACCAGGAAATCGTCAAGGTTTTCTTCCAATACGTTTCTCTGCTCAAGGAGACTCAACCTCAAGAATGGATCTTTCAGGAGCAAAAAGGGTTAGCGGATGTAGATTTCAAGTTCAAGCAGAAGACTCCAGCTAGTCGATTCACGAGTAAGATCAGCGCAGTTATGCAAACACCTTTACCGCGTCAATGGCTTTTAAGTGGACATAGCAGGTAAGTCGTGTGGACGTTTGAACCCACTCTTAATATATGAGTCACGCTAACGTAGCTGAACCCTGTGATCAGACTCCGAACGTTCGACCCCGTAAAGATTACAGAGGGGCTTGCATGCTTGAGGCCAGACAACTTCCGCATGACAGTTGTGTCTCAAAGTTCCCCGGTGCATGGGAGTCGAAAGAGAAGTGGTATGGCACGGAGTACACATATGAGAAACTCCCCGCCGACTTTATTGCGGAGATAAAGCGCGCTGCAACTAGCTCCACCAAGAATCGACTGACGGAACTACATTTACCGCATGTAAACCAGTTCATCCCTACGAAACTCGAGGTTGAGAAGAAGGAAGGTTTGGAGCCATCAATTTCGCCGAAGCTAATCAGAAATGACGAATTGGTTAGGACCTGGTATAAAAAAGGTTGGTTTGCTTGCCTCTGTCTGCTAATACATTACTGACGGTTTTTTAAAATTAGATGACACCTTTTGGGTTCCTAAAGCCAACCTTTTCGTCAACTGCCGAAATACTCTGCCAAATGCTACGGCAGAGAATTCCCTCAAGGCACGGTTGTTTACAGACGTTGTCCGCGACGCATTAGAGGAGTACTCTTACGATGCTGAGCTTGCTGGATTAGACTATTCTATTTCGAGCCACTCAATGGGCATCGAAATTGCAGTCTCAGGCTATAATGACAAGCTGCCCGTTCTTTTGGAGAAAGTGCTACTTACCATGAGAGATCTGGAAGTCAAACCCGAACGTTTCGAGATCATCAAGGAGCGCTTATTGAGGGGACTGAAGAACTGGGATTTTCAACAACCATTCAACCAAGTTGGAGATTTTACCAGATGGCTCAACAGCGAAAAGGGATACATCAACGAGCAAATACTCGCCGAATTGCCACACCTCACGGCCGCCGACATCCAACAATTCTTCCCACACCTACTCCGCCAAATGCACATTGAGACCTTTGTCCATGGCAATTTATACAAGGAAGACGCACTCAAGTTGACCGACCATATTGAAAGTATCTTGAAGCCAAGAGTTTTACCCCAAACTCAATGGCCTATCACTCGATCTTTAGTATTCCCTCCAGGTGGCAATTTTGTCTACCATAAGACTCTCAAGGATCCAGCAAATGTCAACCATTGCATTGAATATTTGTTGTCTGTGGGAGACAAGTCGCAACGCCAATTACGAGCTAAGACCCTTCTTCTCGATCAAATGACCCATGAGCCAGCCTTTGATCAGCTACGCACAAAAGAGCAGCTTGGATACGTTGTTTTCAGCGGAGCACGCACTACGGCGACCACGATTGGTTATAGGTTCATCATCCAGAGCGAGAAGACCCCCGAATATCTTGAGTCAAGGATCGATTCGTTCCTTTCCGGATTTGCAAATACTCTTGCTGAGATGTCAGACTTGGATTTTGAAGGTCATAAGCGAAGTCTTATCACGAAGCGATTAGAAAAGCTAAAGAACTTGGATCAAGAGTCGAGTCGTCTGTGGGGATATATTGACAGCGAGTATCTTGATTTCGAGCTCGGTAAGTTATAATTACCCTCTATTGGGCTGGCTTTACTAATACAACCTTCACAGTCCGTGAAGATGCTGCCAACATCAAGTTGCTCACCAAGGCCAACATGATTCAATACTACAATCAATACATCCATCCCACGTCTCCGGCTCGCTCAAAGCTGGCTATTCACCTGAATGCCCAAAGGGCCGCGAACGGCGACACATCAGTCGTCACCGCCGCAGTAGAGAAAGGCATCAAAGCCTTAGGACTAAACAAAGATAAGAAGGACTCCGAGGATGGCGAGGTTATACCCGTCAAGGCAGAAGGCAATGGCACAACACCATATATCATTACCGATGTGCGGGAATTCAAGTCGAAGCTGCAAGTCAGCACGGGGCCGCAGCCAGTAAGGCATATCAGCGAGTTCGAGGAGTTGGACTCGAAGCTGTAGTTGGCATTCTAGCATTTTACGTTCTGTATCGCACAGGCGTGCAAGGGTTGTGGTGATGCGGCTGTATAGATATCCCAGAAGAGGAATTAGTCCATCCACATGCCATCAAACAGCACATGCTTTCCTCGTTATTCTTTGCCCTTTGCGGCTTTCGTGTGACACAAACCCTTCTTTCACGGATCCCCGAACGAGCGGGGTCATATTGACTTCTTTCCCTCTATGCACCAGTCAAATTGCTTGCATGAGATATCCCTCCAGTGATCTTTCAGGGCGCTAAAATTACCTGCAAGCGCAGGCATCTTGACAGCTGTTCTTATGCGTGCGGCCGAATTTCGTTTGGTGGTGGTTATACTGCATTCTACGTCGGTGCAGTAAAGAATTGGATGCAGACGCAAGCAGATCAGCTGCGAGGTTGGAGAGATAGGTAATCCTGTTTTGGCATGTGGTTCTTCTTGTTTTGGATGGGAATCCGGGGTGATCTTTAACGCATACGGGGCGGAGTGGTGAGGGAGGGCTCGAATGGGTAGGTAAAGGCCAGGTGGTGGTTTACCGTATGGTGAGGTCCTTTTCTTGAAGAGGTGGGAGTTGGGGACGGAAGAACCGTCTACTAAGTCGTCAATAGAGGAGAACCCGCTAAGCTAGCGCTAGAGGCTATCACCTGCTACGCCGTACTACAGCTACAGTCCCTATTTTTGTCCAAATAGCAGGGTTTATGACGTGCTTGGTTGTCTTTGGCTTTCAAGCAGGGGGGTTTTCTTCTAGTCATTCTGCTGTTATAGCCTTTTGTTGCGGTCTGCTTCTTTTAGCAGTTCTTGAGATTCAGTATCAGTTCTCAATGGTCTCTATTGCTATCCTTCCGAATCTCGATCGGTCCGTCATTGCGTCTCCCCTCTACCTTTAAAGACGGGAAACACAACATTAAACAATACATCCAGCAAGTCCTTCATAGTATTTTCCAAATCAGGCTTCAAGATCCCGGTGAAAATCTGTCGTACGGCTTCTCGTGTTAGCAATTCGATCCTTTGTTCTTCGCTCCAAAAACGATTCATGATTTCTGACATCGCCCCGCCATCTGGCGCACCACATGCCCGAATCAATTTTTTCTGTGTGCGAGCTAGCTCTTCGAACTGGAGAATCCCTGTGTGATCGTAAGTGACTGTCCAATGGAGATAGATATATGGTCTGAGATTGAGGAGGCTACCACAATCGCAGATACTCCCTTGCTGCCCAAATGCAAGTGAGATTTCCTGCCTCAAGCGCCTGATTCCATCTTCACTCGGATCTATTCCTTCTTTTCCGACTCCGAATTCTGGGTCTTGAATGTGACCATCGTTCAGATTTGCAAAATACATGATCCGGCAAAGATGCGGATGGACGAAAAGTTGCCCAACTGTAAACACAGACTTAGCATTGCGTTATGGGGTTTTATGAGACTTGTCAGGCCAGCAGCCACTCACCCTTAGCTATGATATCCTCTGGACCCGAAAGTTTCTCAACAGGTAGTTTAGAGTCTATGATTTGGCCCCGAGGGCCTAATTCCGTTCCTCCGTTCAGCATAAACCGGTTCCGTTTCAGATAGAGCCAGACTCGTTGGGCAGGGAATTCGCAATATATTGTCCGTAAGTTATTGTGCATTTCCTCTCGGAAGGCTCCATCGAGTCCCTTTGTCCAAGTATCCGTCTTAACGCGAAATGCGAGCATTCGTGCGGCTTGTTCGAAATCCTCTGGATCTAGAATCTTCTTGTTGCCTGTAATAGTTCATGGGCTGTCACTCAACGACATGGTGGAGAATTTTGCAAGTACTCACTGAGTTGGGTGTAAATATTCATTGCGTTGGTATCTCCCTTTACCAAGGTCAAGACCGGGTCTTTATCCTTCTATTTCGAACACCAGCCGGCCCCTTAGGCTTCCCTGATGAACGCGATACTTTGCTACAGCCTCGCCTCCTAATAGCTTTACAGCTTCCTCCACTTTCCTAAGGTATATCACCCTATCATCTGTCTCATTCTGTACTGTCTTGAATCCAAACTTGGTATCAAGTTTCAAGTAATACTCCAACGTCTTACAGGCCGCCTTCTTGCTTTTAAACACGATCCGTGATGTCAAGAATGCCTCTTCCAGCAGGACGGTGTTGATTCTATTGACATGCTCTGTTGAGATCCGAAAGAAGCTGAAGAAAAAATTGTCCTTCACCCCAAGAACAGGTTGTTGCCCGTTGATTGACACGGTAGTGTAGCTGTTCCGAGCTTTGGTGACTGGAAGGTCATGGAGAAAAGACTTGTCGAAGTCCTTGGAAAGTCCGTGTGGATCGAGCGCAACCTGAAGTAGCTGTTCTCTGGTATCCTTTCGTTCCTGATTGATGTCTTCAGCAGGGAGAGGTAGCAAGCTGCTTCGCAGAACCAAGGTCAGTTTCGGGGTAATGTGGGCAATAAGGTGATGCTGAGTGTAGATTGTATTTGTGGTATTACTTGGTCCCCGCTCAGTCACAGGCCCCTCGTGGATTCCAAAGCCGTTCTCCGTCATGATGAACTCGTCCCCAGCGTCCTTTGGTGTGCAAATGGCGAGGTAGAAAGCTGTGATGTGTGAGAGAAACCACATTGCATGCGGTGGGTACATGTTTTCCTTCAGTACTTCGACCCATTTGGTATCTAACGGCGTCCCCATCTTGACCCCTATGATTTGTTTGATATTATCGAGCCAGACATCGATCGGTCTTTGAAACCCTTTCTTGCTCATATACTCGATGAACTCCTCCTTATCACCACCTACATAATCCTGTGCGGTCTTGCCTGCGAAGCGTTTCTTCACAGCCTCTCTTCGATACGTCTGTATGAATAGAAATTTGCGCAAGGTATCTCTTTCTGTCCTTGCAAGTGTGACTTCTGCTGGCCGTGCCTTACGTTCAAAGGCATCCCGGATCTTTTTGACGACGGCAGCTGCGCGGCCTTCAAGTCCGCTCAACATCTCTTCGACATGCTGCTCATTTTTGGGGTGGCTGCTATCGATGTATAGGTCTTGGATTCCGAAAGTTCTCTTGACTAGTGTCTCTGTGATCTCAACTTCCGAGCTTGCAAGATTGATTCCGTTGAGAACATCTTCTCCTGGTCTGATCCCTCTGTTTCGTCTGCCATTTTTAGGAGGCTTGTAGACATGCGCGAAGTTCCGAAGGATGAACTGTGGGATATAGTGGTGGTATCTCGTGCTGTTTGATGATTCTGCCATGATGTTTGTTTGAGACACGGGAATAGCTGGCTTCTAAGGATCTCAAGTTTTTAGTGAGGGGAAGTTAGGTTCCCCCCAACCTTGTGATACTGAGGGCAGCTTTACATCAGGCAAACGGGCGTGTTGTTGGTGTGGCACTACAGCCTGATACCGGACCTTTTCGAGCTCATGCATGAGACAATATTTTACTGGCGGGGAGCCGAACGTATCAGAAAACCCAGTACCACCGAGTAAGCTTTCGAGGCTATGATTATAGCAAGTGGAATGGGACGGATGTGAAATGTCATCAAGGCGGAAGAGTACTCGGGGTTGTTTGTAGTCTGATGGTATTAGCGATAGATCCCTATATTTTGATTTTGGGGGGTTAAGCGCCATAACCTAGCCCCGGGAAGCCTGAAACCCAGGCCCCGATACTATAGAGCACGGTCCTAGTAGTCGACCCCGCCCCCGCACCCCACATCGACAACTCTTGCTCCCTCCTGACGAACACAGATCATTCACTATCAGCCCATCATCAACAAATGCTCTATTGATGTTCTAATCCTTGCCATGTCCAAAGTCTTCAGACTACCTCCCAGTGCTGGAGAAATTAGTAGACCATTTATATCGTCTCGGCATTCTCCACATCCAGGTCCGCTAGAGTCTATTGCAAACAAGCTTCGCTCATGGACTCTCCCTGTACCAAGCACATCCAAAACCGACCATTTGACCTGTATAATCTGCATCTCAGATACACATAACACGAAACCTTCTCTCCCAGAAGGTGACATTCTTCTCCATGCGGGCGATCTCTCACAATATGGACTCTTTGATGAGATCCAAGCCCAACTCGATTGGCTAAACGCCCAACCCCACAGATACAAAATCATCATTGCCGGAAACCACGATCTCATCCTAGACGAGAAATTCGTAAAAGCATATCCGGATCGCGAATTGGACAAGCCCGGGAAGTCTCGTACTGATCTGACGTGGGGTGGTATCACATACCTCCACAACAGCTCCGTGGAGGTCGAATGCAATGGTCGGAAGCTGAAGATATATGGCTCTCCCATGACACCAAAATGTGGGAATTTTGGGTTTCAGTATGATCCAGATGAAGACATTTGGGCAGGAATTAGACCCAAAGACACAGATATAGTGCTCACTCATGGCCCGCCAGCTGTGCATCTTGATGAGGGGAAGGGATGTAGACATCTTCTAACAGAGCTATGGAGTGCCAGACCAAAGCTGGTGGTCTTTGGACATATCCATGGCGGTCGAGGGGAAGAAAGGTTTACGTTTGATCGTATTCAAGAATGTTATGAGAATATTCTAATGGGAGTACGGCCATGGATCAATATTTTCAGAATGATACTATGTACCATTTCACAAGTGTTGAGTAGGACTACTGTAGGCAGCACTCTATCCACGCATTTCGTCAATGCCGCAGTGGTTGATGGTCCTGGCAACCGGGAGAGGAGGGAACCAGTTGTGGCATACGTTTGAAAGCAATGTACAGCAGAAAGTCTGCAGTATGATGGCAAAACCTCCAAGTATCGCTCAATATTCGGCGACCATTACGCTTCCAACCCGATTGAACGACCCAAAGAATGGCCTTTTCAAGACCAAACACCCCTACGACGCTCGACCCATCATGCCAACTCAAATCCAGCCATCTCCTCCCTGAATGCCGGAAATGCACTTCGCTCCATCTCTTTGTGCTATGATCACACACCTCATTTGAAAAAGATCATACCCACGGCAAACCAGGATCCTTACTACCAACGGTGGTGCTAGGGGGTAACAAGCATCTTGCCAGGAAGACCCCGGACGTTCATCTGGTGCAGCGTTTTCGCAAGTGCTATGAGCATTTCCACAATTTTGCCGTCCTAGCATAATGATTCGTGTGTTTCGTGTTTGCAGCCAACATTCTTTGAGCAAATCTGGCAGGAGAACGTTGGTACACCTGACGTTTTATGCTTTCATCCCCTGGCTTGCGCGAGATAAGAGTTGGCATCTATACATGAGACTATTAGGTCGATTCCGGAATATGTCCTATTGAATAAATACCCTTAACTCTTGTCTGTGGGGAGGTAGACTCCAGGAGCAGTGCCAGAGCCATATGTGTCGAAATTCTGGAAGAGAGTAGTAAGACTTTGCAAGGCGGGAGGCCACTGTCAGCCATGGATCGGAGCAGCTTGCCAGCGGGGTGAGATACCAACAGCAGATGGCCAGGGTAATGATACGAAGGCAAAGGTCAGACTAAAACCCCTGTAGCTCGAGGTTAACAAAATGTTGGTCACACAATGCCAGGGAGCGCCAGGAACCGCGTCTGGAAATCCCATTGGCTTCAAGAGCACCGTAACCCCTGTGCACCAAATCGTACAGTGAGCCCAAATTGTGAAATATGATTTGAGATAATAGAAGTCTCTAGACTTCTTTTCCCATCAGCTTTTGCCTCGATCCAAATGACTAAACAGTCTTGGCTCACAAAGACAAATGATTGCAAACGTCATAGGTTCTCGGTTTCTTTTGGTCCCAGAAACGTTTTATTGTACTCCGTGAAAAGCCTGCACAGGGATGAAGTAAAGGATGTGAATGGAGCCCGTCTGATCTTGACATGATGTCAGCTAGCTTCAAAATCTAGGTAGGTAGGCTTCTTTCAATGATTCAGATCCCAGTTCAAACTCGCAATTATCGGACTCAGCGCTCTTTGTAATTATACGGTGTACATCGAGGAAGGCTGAGCCTACGGCATGACCGCTTCCTTGTTGATCGTAGGATCAGCTGTACGCGCTTCGAGGTGATGTGATGTCTCGACATACTACGTTTGTTATCATCCAAATTTGTAGGATTTTCATGCAAATCCTTACTATGCCTTGCGCAAGGAAGAGACAAAGAATTCACAATTTACATGACAGTCTAAGAAAATTTGCCAACTTGAACGTAACATTCGGCTCGCCAGCTGGGGATGGAAAACTTGAGGCTAGAGGATATGAATAGCTACACTAAAGCCAGACTCGAACAAGGTGGCCTCGAACGTTGTATTCGATTTGAGTTTTGTTGCTGCTCGTGCCTAAATAATACCTATTCGTTGCTGCCGGGCAATACTGGAAGACCGCATTTGAGAAGCAGATCAAGGGGGGAGAAACATGGGCGAACAACAAGAGTTACTGTTGAGCGTGAATACTCTAGACTTGATCAATAACTCGCTAGTCCTTCATGTACCTCTGAGATCTGTCCTATTGCAGGCTTGACAGACCCTGGTAAGTTGGGTGTTCTAAGAACAAGCCAGGAGCTGTGGATGATCTCTTGTCGTCATTGGTTGGCACTTGAGCTACAAGATATTGACGTGAGTAACAGAAACCTTCGGTCAGACCAGATCATAACTTACGGGCTATGATCCCTTGTTGTGAAGCTATTCTCGCCAATTACATCAAATTGCAGGGGCCCCGGCCAAGTGATAACTTAAGGGCTTTGTCCATGATTATTATCGTGAAGCTATTCCCGCCATTTAGTTTCAATTGCAGGGTAGAAGGATGCAACCACCCTTTCACGCCACCAGGGACTTCCATTCCCATCGATACCACTTGTCATGGATTACGCAGATAATCACAGTGCTTTGTAGCTCAGAAAAGTATAAAAGGACCTCTACTCTTCCTTTCCTTTCCACATCCAACGCAAACAAAAATCAAGTCTTCCACTCCTGAAATCAAGAACAAATCCAAGCAGCAGAACAGAAAGCTCAACCAGTCAACAGAAAGCAACGCTTCCAAGCACCAAGCACCAAGCACCAACATCAACGCAAACCATCCAATACTAACTACCCCCTTCAAGACAACCGGACAAGATGTGCAACTATGGCATCATTACCTGGGACTGTGGTTGTAGGAACGAATATAAAGCTTGGTATCGTTGCCAAAGAAATGTAGACTTGCCTCCCGAACAGTGCTCTTTGAGGGATCTCTTAGATACGCCGGATGCCCGAGAGCGTTGTGAGAGCTGTCAGTGGTAAGCACTTCATCTCACAGCCGATGAACACCTCGCCACGGCATCGATTCACCCATCGGCATTCGAGGAATAAGTGATGGATAGAGAGAGGAATGAAAAAATCAGGTTGCAATAGCGGCTGCTTTGGAACTGAGATCTTAGCAATATGACAATGAAACTGCTTTCTCACCCTGAAAACTAAGAAATTATATTTTCCAAAATCTGTGAACATGTAGTCAAACTGACAAAAGGTGTAATTGAAGGTGCGAAGGAGGAACAACTGGCTACATCAACATATTGATATTCCTAATGGTCAAGTAGAATAGGTACAGTAGATGCTGTTGAGCATGTGCAGTTACGTACACTCCTCCAAACTCACCACCTCAAACATTATAACCCAAGAAGAGAAGCAACTAAACAGCTGAAGGAACCCTGCGCCCCAGCTCCCAATGCCATCACAAATATGATGGGGGAGAGGATAAAGCTTACTATCCCTGGAATGAAGCCAAACCTCCACATTACAGGGCATGCCAAGGCACGGCGACAATAGCGATGTACTTTTATACTCTGCAAAAGAAAGTATATGTGCGAGTTGTCTGCTACTGGAAAGAGGGCTCGTGAGGCTCGGCTCGGCTACACAAGACATGAGGTAGGAACTGATATCGTGGCGTGAGTAGAGTGACAAGCCTTTGATGGTAGGAAAATTAGGCTTGTGAGCGAGATGTTGATTTGATATTGAAACAAACCCTTAAGCCACAAAACTTCCAGCTGCAAAAACTTTTCAAAAGTCAAAGCCCGCGAGGCCAACAAATCATTCGCGCAATAGGATGAAACAAGCCCCCACTTGGGATGGTCCGTAAAGGTCCATATCGTCTATCTTTCAGAGACGAACATCTAACAAATATTGCATACAGCATCTTCTTCAGCGTAATGTTTGCCTGTTGATGATTGAGCTGATTGTCACAATCGGCTCTTTTATAACACTTGTAAGATAGTACACTTGGGCCTCGAGGTGCGAGCCTACGCGCATCGCAGTCCTGATCTTCTTGTCTGACATAATCATCTTGTTGACTTATGTGTATATGATGTTTGAAAACGCCAGAAAGTACTTTCATTCCATGTTCTACACGGCATTTCCAGGATTCTTTCGAACTCTAATCAACTTATCAGGCGTAGGAACTGATGAAAAGGTATTCCTCGTCTTCCTCGTCTTCTCCATAATCCTCTGAATTGCATCTGGACTCTTGACCAGCAGATGTGGAGCATGAGAATGTGCTACCACACGAAGTGTGCTACTGTGCTTGTCATGCTGAATGCGATGAAAAGACGGAAGAGATATCTCTGAAGGAACACGCGAAAGTAAAGTATGCCTGCACGTGTCAGTTATATAATGTGCCAAATGCAACCGTATTATGGGAGATTATGCTCCGGTTTGCGCCACAATAGTGTCTGGAGCCGTCGAAAGAAGGTATCCTCTCCGGAGGATCCTCCGATGATATGCGTATTTGGTTTCCTCGGTGTCAGTGTCTAGCTCTGCCCCGGGAATGTGAGGATATATTTGCTTGGCCGAAAAAAAAACAGGAAATAAAGGTCCAGTTGCAAGTGCTGAGGGAGAACAGCTCTGTATTCATCCTCCGCAAGTTACGAGGGAAAAGTGATTTTATGGCCAACCTTCAAATCTCATAAAATTTGTATAATTACTACCAGCTCCACTAAGTAGGACTGGGTGACTCCCTTGGGTCTGTTTTCAATCTGGGGTATCAAACTTCCACTTTTGTGACTCCAAACTTGTCAATAGTCTCTTCTCCGCACCTCAAACTTTCGAATGGCCACGAAGGAATTGCGCTGTTGCATAGACCGGGCCATAATCGTATTGATCCTTCAGACTGTTGTGAAAGATTCCGTATCTTGATCACCGCGCCCTCATAGTTTTCCGAGGGGGTCCTTCGTCTCCTCCTTGAAAGCCTCTCTTGCCTTGAAAACGTGATCCCTCTGCACTGGATAGTTCGGGACATTCTCGTTTGAAATGTGGTCCTCCGCACTGGTGGCAGGGTCCTTTTTGTGGAGTGGCCTTTCCAGATAGAGAAGTCAGACCATTCAAATTGACCTCTTTCTTCTTTCTATCCTTCCCTTGCTTCAGCAAAGCGGCTTTCTCTTTGTGTTTCTGAGCTTTCCGTTGCTTTTTGAGTCGGTCAATAGCCTCAGTCTCCCGGGAGTCGTTGTAATAGCCCTTCGAAGGATCGTCATCATCGGATTCGCCGCTACTGCTGGCCTCGTCGTCTTCCTCATCAGAATCAGAATCCGAAGAATCCTCTGCTTCCGGATCCTGCTGCTTCTACAGAACTTAGTATCACCCAAGATTAGATATCCGTAACATGGGGCGAACTCACCTCCAAAACCTTGTTAAACTTTCCATAGCTCCGCCGTCCTACAACAATAGGTTTATCTTCCTGCTCCTCCCCCATAGATCGAACTTGCAGTGACGGTACGCTGTCTAGATTTGCGTAACCTGTTTGCACCACCCGTAAGGCCAACGCTGACGACGCTGCCGTCTGCTTTTGATCCTCAAAGCTCAATACCCATCGCGTATCCCCAGCTTCCGCAGCCTGCCGCTCAAGCGCTGCTTGCCGTTTTGCTTCCTCGTCTGCCAATGCTTTTTGTATAGCTCGTTGATCCGCCAGAGCATCTACGTTGAACTTCGTAGGGGTGGACTCGGCTCCTTTTTTTCGGCGCTTGCTGGGAGGTTCGTCTGGAGTGGAAGGTGAGGAGGGTGGAGAAACTGCTGCTCTTTGCATAAATTTCATGGTGAGAAGCCTTGAAGACATGGATTTGGGCGCGGGCGCATTGCCAGGAGTGCTTGTGGCCGACATATCGATATCCTTCGAGTCTGAAATATTGTGTAAAAGTATTATCCCGTGTCTGGCGGGTTAGTTGACGGTTCCAAGAGCAAAGAGCTGGCTGGCTTATGGTGAGTGCGCAAAGTTGATGGCGGGATAATATGTTTAGCCGTAAAACCATATTTATGAAGGCGCGGAGACCGTAAGTTGCTTAGTCATCAGTATTTAGTGGCAAGCACAACGACGACAGCTCCTGCTTGACCTTAAGCAAGCAATTGAAAGTAAACCAACACAATGTTGCCAACCATACGATCGAGAGCTGTATGGCAACTCTCCAGGAGTGTTCAAGTTTCCGCACGACGAAGCTACGCCTTTTCCGCGAACGATAATAAGGAAGTCCACGACCCAAAACCGAAAGAGGTTCCCAATGTTTCCAAGACCAACGAGCTTCCAATGGAGTCACCGCACAAGAGTGAAGCTTTGCAAGAGAGTGTGGAGGATGCAGAGCACCGAAGAATCATGCAGGCGCCGAACAGGGCGACTGTTTGGTCGAGGAGTCAGAACCCAAGAGGGAAGGCTATGACGGGACCAAGATTCGAGCAGACTATCATGGAGGCTCAGGTATGATACCTTTTGTTTTTGAACGCCTAGAGTAAGGAGACATGCTGACATGTTTGATTAGCCAGCTCCGTACGCAGCCATTGACTTGATCCACCAGCAGCCGGTCAGATGGACACACGAGAGAAGTGTAGCATGCGATGGAGGTGGTGGACCATTGGGTCACCCCAGGATCTTCATCAATGTCGATAAGCCCCAAATTTGCATGTGTACTTATTGCGGATTACCCTTTGTAAGTGATTTTTACGTTGGTGGGCTGGGGCGGGGTCTTCCACCTTCCCCTCTCTTTCCTTCGTTCATCTATGAAGAAGATACTGATTTAGCTATAGGCGAACGAGCATCACAGAGCGCACCTTCAGTCCCTCCCCGAGACCGCATACCCATTAGAGTCTCAAGGCAATGCGGCTGAGGTGCCTGAATCGCAACGAATCACCAATGAAGCACTTGGGCAACGATAAGGATGTAGTCATGAAGTCAGAGGTACGGTACTGTATATATTGAATTGAAGAAGTTACCAGCAAAAGTCAATGGCTAAGCGTGCAATGTGATATACCCCGTAGTTTCGAAATACTTCGAAGCTCTGGTGGCTCTTTTACACAACTACTTCGATTTGATTTCCTACTTTGCAAGCACTCAAACCGTATGAAGAAGATACAATCGAGCTGAGTTGTATTCGTTTTTCGAGCTGTATTTCTATTTTCCTTAACATGACCTATTCATAATAGATTTAAAGATGAAGATGAATGTCTATGGGAAGACATAGTAACCGGCAATCAGTAGCTTCATCAGTAGCTTCATCTGTATTTCTGCGTTTCAGCAAGTACAATCTGAAGACTGCTACATAGTAATTGTCAGTCTATCAATTGAAATCAGATATCTTTAAATCTGTTGTCCTGAAATAAAAAAAGTACCCTGCATCGCGTGATGTCGCGCCTAATGCTTTCACCGCCTGTAAATCGAAGCTCTTCGCGACATCTTCAGCCTCATCACCTCTATACCTCCACAAACCCCCCCCTCACTAATTGCCCACCATGTCGACCATAACGACGACCGCGCTCCAAACCTCGTACCCTCCCTTCCTGCCCAACTCCTTCAACGGCAACCAACCCAAAACAATCCGCCTGTACCCCCTCTCCAACTACACCTTCGGCACCAAGGAAACGCAACCAGAAGAAGACCCCTCGGTGCTCGCGCGCCTCAAGCGCCTCGAAGAACACTACACCGAGCATGGCATGCGCCGCACCTGCGAAGGCATCCTCGTCTGCCACGAACACAACCACCCGCACATCCTGATGCTGCAAATCGCCAACGCCTTCTTCAAACTCCCCGGCGACTACCTCAAGCCCGAAGACGAGGAGGTTTCGGGCTTCAAGGAACGCCTTAATGAGCGCTTGGCGCCTGTGGGCACGCAGTTTAGCGGCGAGGGCGTCAATGAGGAGTGGGAGATTGGCGATACGCTGGCGCAGTGGTGGAGGCCGAATTTCGAGACGTTCATGTACCCTTTTATCCCGGCGCATGTTACACGGCCCAAGGAGTGTAAGAAGTTGTACTTTATCCAGCTTCCTAGGCAGAGTAAGTCTCCTTGCATCCAAGTCCACTTTCATCAGGAACAATTCTAATTCCCGTGGTGCAGAGGTCCTGAGTGTCCCTAAGAACATGAAATTACTTGCCGTTCCTCTCTTCGAGCTCTACGACAACACGGCGAGATACGGTCCCCAACTATCAGCGATTCCGCATCTGCTCTCGAGGTACAACTTTGAGTTTATCGATGAGAAGGGAGATGTTGTGGCTGTTACGCCTGGTGGGGGCCCCAACGAAGATGGGTATGTGCCCAAGACGAGAGTTCTGGCTGGTGGGGATGAAGAGATGAAGGAGGATGGTATCAAGGGCGAGAATGGGATCTCATGAGCTACGGTCTATATAGGAAGCGCATGGTCTGGCGTTCTGGTCTTGGGGTTGCTTTACATGGAACGAAAAGCTTCGGATGCATGGGAGCAATACTATCAATGTGAGAAAGGCTTTCTGTTGCACCTTCGAAAGGGATAGGTATCAAAATCCCTTAACCTACAACGCAATAATATCAAAGCATTGTTGCTACCAGGACGTGATCTTTTTTATATAATGATATGTTCAACGCCGTTGGCTATACCCTCAAGCATCCTCCTCTCCCCATGAAGAATATCTCCGGGGGTGTCTGCTAATCCCAGACTCCAAACACCAGAAGACACAATTATAATCCACTCGTCAGTTCCTCACCCATATGATATCAACCGGGTTTCGTTGAACATACAAAGAGGTAGGGGCACAAGCAGGTTGCGACCAGTCACTTTAAACTTCATATAACATACGCTAAATAATGCAGGTTTATTGTTGATAAGTCTACGGTAAGCAGAACTGAGCAAGAAACTTCTCTCCCAAGAGACAAACCTCAAATCCAGACAGAGCTACCCCCTAAAAGCTAAAATGCAATGCTCTCTTACCGCCATCTCCCCAGCATCGGGTCATCATCTCCAAATATGATATAGCAGTCTTTGTGTGAAGCGCCGCAAGATGTGCCAGAAACTCAACAGCAAAACCGCATTCCCCCTGTAACTTCTATAAAGGCATACCATGCAAGTCGCCAAAACAACGCAAGAGAGCTTGAACTTGAGTATTATCCCCAAGATCTGAAGGACTTTTCCGTCAAAGCTTCACCACCCATCTTTAGGGGCTTTGGTCTCAACTCCACCAAAGTTCCCACCACCGGAATTCGTGTTTCCAGGGCTGTTATTTCCATTTCGTCCACTCCCCAAACCACCATTTCCGTTGTTCTGAGTGCTTTGAGCCACTGACTGGTTTTGCCAGGAGGGCGCATTGTTCGTAGGCTGTCCCCAATTATTGTTAGGACTGGATGTCGGCGCGGCGTTTCCTGAATTTCCTGTATCCCATGAGTTGGTATTTTGGCCATTACCATTTGCGTTGCTTCCACCCCCTGAATTGGAGTTTTGGCCACCACCATTTGCGTTGTTCGAGTCCCATGAGTTGGTGTTTTGGCCTCCACCATTTGCATTGCTTCCGCCCCCCGAATTGGAGTTTTGGCCATTGCCATTTGCATTG
>QGMI01000386.1:0-32846 GCA_007821535.1 Lachnellula occidentalis
GAGAAGCATAAGGAATGGGTATGGATGGGGCTGAGAGTAATTGAGGTTCGATGTAAATTGCTCCTGAAGAGAAACATAAGGAGCTCCCCAAGATACCTAATCTTTGGTCTTTGAAGCTTGTAACAGAATCTGGTCGTTCTGCGCTTGCTTGTGGGTATCTCAGTCTACCACTTGTGTCATCGTGACAACATACAACCGCCACACCACTACCCAAACGCTCCAGGACCACAAAATGACAGGTACCATTCTTTTTCAAATAACCTTATTTTCTAGTCTCACTCGAGACTTTTGTTGCACGTCGGACCTCTGACGCAATCGGCCTCCAATCTCGACCTGCAGGAAATGCACTGGGGGCGTTGGCCCGCAATATGGCCGATTTGAAACAGTATGAGACCCACCTACCTACCGGTATGCAACACACGGAGCACGAAAGCCGAAATGGATATGAAGATTCTCTTGGATTTCAGTCGCATGTGCGATATTTGTTGAAGTCGTTGAACTATCATGGCATAATAAGCTACCCAAATCATCTCTTCGTTGCATCGCTCGTACGCTCAAATTGTAAATACAGCAGTTCGCAACATATTGGCATACCCATCAATGGCACGCCCCATCCTTTGTCGCGCTCGTGTTATTTCCGAATAGCAGGAAACCGATGAATGCGCCGACGGTAACGGAGAGCATTACCCAGCCATTGTAGGTCATAAACAATAACCTGCATTATCTCCATCAGCGACGCATCCTACAGCGCAAAACCCTAAGGTTGGGAAGGGAGAACTTACATGAGCATAAAGGCATAAAAGTTTTGAATAGCATAAAGCGCCGCCTTGATAATATGTGCCCTCTTGCTCACTTCAACCTGGTTGCGTCCTGACCAAACCAAAGGGGTTCTCTCAGCAACAGATTCATCTCCACGGCGTTAATTCTCAGCATTCATGACAATGCAAATAAATGACCAAGAACGTAAACGCGTTCTAAATGCAGGGAGGGCTTACTCGGTGTCTCCTCTGCCTTCTCTGCAGCAAACAACTCATATCTTCTACTCAATGATCGGAGGAACTCGTAGGCGGCGGCTATAGCGACGACCGCGAGGAGGGAGAATACAAGGCCAGGTGTGGTCTGGATGTGCCACCAGCGGAAGACGAGGCAGAGGTTTTTGGTGTCCCAGGTGAAGAGCATCTGTGCCAGCCATCTGTCAGCTTGCGCATCGAAGCTGAGGGGGGAGGGAGACCTACGTTCATGCTGCACATTGCTGGCATGGTATGTCCGCCGTGATCCATTCCGCTGTGACCCATCCCGCTGTGGTCCATGTGCATGTGGTCCATCTTTGGTGGTGGTGCTTGAGGTTTAGGTCAAAGAGCTTCGAGTGCTGGGTTTCGAGAATGAATTGAGGTTGAGCGTTTATCTTTGGAATATTACAACTCTCTGTTATGAGGATATTTATATGAAAGAAAGGTTTCGTCGGACTCGGGAGTTGCAGCTGTGGAAGTGCTCGTGTCCCTTATCCTTCTCAAATGTGCTCAAACACAACTGTGACGGCAATCGCGGGGAGATCCGCCTAGCAACGCGCCATTGGCTAGCGGCTATCAGACCCATATTTACCCCTTATATACCTACCACGTGAGTTGAAACTCGGGAATGGTGATTTTGTATTTTATTGTTAATAGCTATCAAGACAGATCATCTAATTCTAGTATTGTTGACTGCAAATTTGCTTTCTGGGGATAGATTCTTCGGGGGGACAGGTGATATTCAGGGGGCTATAGAATTAGCGAGCACCCCTTTTAGGTATCGACTCTTTATGCTTTGCTAAAGCCACATTTAATGCAATTTTCCTGGTGGAAGAGCTGTTGAGATGTCAAAATGTTCACCTGAGAACTAGGAAAGCTTGTCATGAACGTTTTCATTTTCCAATGTATACCTAGGTTACCTTGCAAGCGCAGGTGGGATGATCAGGTCCCCCGCTATGTGCCCAACATATATTGTGTAACAGTCTTTAAAGTCTCATACTTCGCCGAACAAAAGGGGATTTGATACATAGGATAGCGCTAGGTCAAAAAAGATATGATGAAGTTCGACGAAGCATGTTGATAAAATGCTTAGCCGACACAACCCCTGAACCGGTTTGCGATATCTGACACGTAACTGTTAGTACTAACTTGACCACTCTCCAATGAATCACCAAAGGTATATGAGTTGGGCCCTGAGTTGTACAATCTGGCAGCGATGTAATATTGTTGTGCAGAACCTTCTTGGGCCCCCATATCCTTTGCTTTCGCCAAACACTGCACCAAACCATCACCGCCACCACCACCAGGCTGATCATAGGTCCCGCCAGTACCGTCCATGATCATACCAGCAATTTCATCGTCTGGACAGGCCTCTTCGAGATCATAACACGCGTGGTTCCCGTCGTGAGATTGCATGAGTCCTGGGTTTCTGATGCGATCAGGGGAATGGGTGTCTTTAGTGCGGACACAGCCTTCAGACTCTTGCATCATGATCGTGAGGATAAAGCGTACATCAAGGTCGTGATATTCGGAAGCTGCATTGATAATAGTGGCTTTGATGACCGCTTTCTCGGCATCGGTGGTGGGCATGGTTGTGACCCCGTTGATATCGGAGCAATATTTGCCCATGATGTCGTAATTCTTACACCAGAGGTCATCGAGAGATAACCATTCGTCCCTTGTAGGCCACCCTTGGCCGCCATCTCCTGTATATGTTATTTTTTCGATAATTTCATGGGAAACACCGCCCATCGGGGGCGCTGATGATGGTGCCGTGGAGGTTGTTGACGTGGAGGTTATAGTGGAGGTTATAGACGTGGAGGTTGTGGACGTGGATGTTGCTGACGTGGAGGTTGTTGACGTGGACTTGAAAGAATCCGACGTCGATAGTGTCGTGAATAGTGAGGAAGCACTTGATGTATGAAATGAAACAACACTCGGTGTGTTCGTACTCTTGGCGGAGATAGAAACCAATGTCCTAGTTACAAAAATGTTTGTAGTGCCAAGATGTATAGCTAGGAAGGAAATCAGAGCCCTACTTACGTTAACACTTGTTGTATCCAGATCTGAGGTTGGGGAGGACATCAACACCAAGCAGAGATGGATGAAAGCCGTGTAACAGCAAACCAAAAAGCGTACTCAAAACTATTCGTTGCCATAATCAGAAAAGTGTCCGTCAAGGACGGAGAATGATAACTGTCTGGACCCGCGGTATGAGCCAGAGCAGCGGATTGGTGGGTGGATTCAATCGCAATGAATACTCCGACTGCCAACCCACCGGTAATCATGATCCCAAAAAGACTCCGAAACACACGTCGACGCATTCTTGTGGCTGTAACAAAGAAACGTGAAAGTATTGGGAAGTTGTGATCATTGGCGGCTTAGGTCTTATGGATGTGCTGACATTTTCGAGAAGATGTTGTAGATTCCGTGCTAGATTTCGAGGGTGTAGATGTTCAAAATCCTTCAGTGCGCGAATAATTTTCGAGAACATTAATATGAAAGTGTTGAGAACCAGAAAGGCAAGTGTGACCATAGTTCAGGCTTAAGGAGACGGTTCCCTTAGTTGCCGTTTATAACCAAGGAATTGATATATTGAGCTTGAGGTTATATGGAATATAACTTGACAGCGAACCAGTGTAACGAGGATCAGACTTGCAACATATCAAACAGGATAAAGAAATCATACGAATGTAGTAGATATCATATGAATAGGTAAGCTGCTAGCTATGGATCCATCGCGAGATCATTTCTGATGACTGAATCACGTGGACTCTCTGCAATCTACTACCGCGACCCGACTGCAATTGGGTCGAGAAAGACTTCACTCGAACGGTTAGTATGCAGCGTGACTGCAATCATGGCTCATGTATAATATGTTTGTCTGGACCAAAAAGACCGGAGCAGAAACCACTCACCCACCCAGCCCAGAAATTGAGAAGCCATCTCGGTCCGCGTTAATTCTTCCGGGATAAAGTATCTGTTGTCCGAGCGGGGCAACAGAAATAATTCATTTTCGTACTCTGATTCCTTCCGCATTATTAGCTTCCGCGCAACATCAGGCATGTGAGGTCCTGAAGCGTTACCCCTGCCAAGGCTCGCTAAAGATGGAGAGCTGCCATGAACAAGACTATATGGGCTGGAAGTAGATATATGTATGTATAACTGCGTGCATTATATTATTTTAAAGGGGATTGGAAAAATGTAAGGCCACCTATCAGGGTTGCATAATTTAAGGGATCGTCACTGTCGCTGACAACGCTTTATTAGGGGGTCCATTAAGCCCTTTACGAAGTAGGGCAGCTTAGTCAGCGGCAAGCTTTTCCGTACGTGTACGGAGAGTACTCCGTACCTCCTTCCATACACGCACTGCTAGAGGAAGGGAAGGAACACAGCCCTCCTCTCCTCGACATCGAAAACACACCCCCTACGCCTCGGGATTCCAGTATGCATATTCGTTATTAGACGACGCTTACACACCGTGCAATCCCCACTTCCATCTCCACCCACGCGCAAGATGGCTGAGCCCAACATTGGGTTCTGGGGTGGCATGGCCTTACTGATTAGTTCTATCACGGGACCTGGAATGACCACAAGTAAGCTCCTTGAAGGAGGACTTGCAATTCCTTGAGAAATAGATATATTATACTGATTGTCTCAAAGTTCCACTGCTATTTCAACAGGCAGGATGGGTGACGTTCGTAAAACCTCCCAAATCCAATTGCACAGCTGACAGCTGAATATGAGATACAGCCCTACAATTGCCTTCTTTGTATTTAGCGTCGTCTCGGGTTTGGCTTCCCTCCTCTTGATTGAAACGATGTCCACGATCCGCGGCAATGAGTCCTTCCAGGCAAACGTCGAATTCAGCACGGTCGCACATCTGTACCTAGGTAAAAAAGCACACATCGGTATGCAGGTCTTGTTATTCTTAGCATTGCAGAGTGTCAATATTTCTAGCATCATCATATCGAATCAGGTAATTCATGGCCATGTCCAGCGGGAGACACGATCCGAATTGCTAACATCAAATTGCAGACTATGGATTCTCTCCTGATCCGTCTCTTCCACAAGACTTGCGCCGTTAGTTTTACCGAAGGCTGGGTTTGTTGTTTGTGGTCATATTCCTGCTGTTTTCGAACATTGACTAACGCTGACTTCAGCGACCGAGGTCACTTCCTCCGGTTCTCCTTTTGATACGTATATACTATTCTCCTTTGGGTATCTTGTAAGTGATCTTGAAATGGGAAGCATAAAGATCTAAGTGCTGATTGAACAGATTTCCGTAGCTATGGTTCTCCCCCTCTCGGTGATGAGTCTGGTGCAAAACATCAAGTTTCAAATTGCTTCCGTGGCAACATTGTTCTTTGTCCTCATTGTCTGGATCTACATTTTCGCCAAGCACGGGCTAGAACAAACAGTCCCAGCAGTTGGGAACGACCAGAGCACTCTTGTAGGATTCGTGCTTGGAAATTTTGCATTTGTGAGTCTGCATCCCAAATCTATTGCAGACTTTGCTAAATACCACGGTTCATCAGATTACTACCATTCCATCATTCATCAACGAGCTATCTCGGTCAGTCTCGATCCACAAAACTATCGTCTATCCAATAATTGTCTGTGTAATCTTATACATTGTCATTGGTTTGACTGGGGCCTCGAGTTTCGCATTCTCAGACTCTTCTACTCTTCTCGCCACTCTGAGCGCCTCAAATGAGAGCAGAGTGCTAACCACAATTACCGACATTCTGTTTCCAGTTGCTGTTTTGGTGACATCGGTACCAGTATTTAGCATCGTAATACGATACAATCTGGTTCGAGGCAATCTTTGCTCCAATCGTAAGGCTAACTCCCATTGCTATCATGTTAGCTAATCATCCGCAGGTTATGCAATAATGTGGGCCAGTGTGTTGCCGTGGATCATCATAATCCCACTCCAGACAAAGGGTTTCCTAGTTCTAATTATGAACTGGGCATCTTTGATCTTTGGCTCCACCACCAATTTCATCATACCACTTGTGCTCTATATCTCGTCGAAAGTTTACTCCGCAAGCACAGCAGATGCTACAGGTGAGTGGATGTAACGATATGGTATTCAGAAAAGGTCTCTGACTCTGCATCTAGGAGGTGATGTATTTATTCTTCACCGAGAGGATACCTCAGTCTCAACACACTCACCTCGACGGGCCTCTCAAGCTGCAAGTTTTCGAACCGTCCCCGAACTTCTGACCTGTCCACCGGCGGAAAGCATCGAAATACCGGCGTACGAAATGGCCACTGCGCCTATTGTTACCTTGAATGAACCGCCAGATTCGCAGCGTAGTAGCATCTCGACAAACGGGTCTTCCAACCTCAAGAAATACGAGACTCAGGATATTGGGGAAGTAGATCAGGAAGAATTTGGAGCGAGCAGCTCCTCATCAATGCCCCTGCGGGTGGTCTACTCTCCAACCGTCTCGAGAAGACCCACTGTGGGCTCATCATCCCGTAGCCCGCGGCCCTCGACCTCGGATTTGGCCATGGCGAGAATGACCACGAAGCGGAGAAAGCGCCTTCTCCACCGCCAGCGGCCCCGCTGGAGGTAGCTTTAGGACAGGAAAGTCAAACCGTGAGAAGGAGGGGTTCGACTTCAGCCACTGCTAATACGGGAAGCCAGCATTTGAGCACACCTGCTTGGCTTCTTCCCTCGCCCATAAATTCCAACAACCACCACAGTCGAAGAGATAGTCACAACAGTGCATCCTTAGAGGCTAACTTCCCTGAGCAACCGCTTACACCTATACATTTTGTAGCTTTACCGAATAGAGGTTGGTTGAAGTCAGTATTCATTGCCAAGGTTTGTCTGGTGATAGTGAGTTGTTGTGTGGTTGGCAATATAGTATATTCGTAAGTCACCGTTCACTATACGGGCTCTATAGACCGAACACTGACAATCCTTCAGCGCCGTTGAATCAGCTATGGGAAACAGTCTACTGGGATAATGAAGAGAACAGTGCTTCACCCACCCCTTTTCTCGCATGCGCACCACGTGATATCCATCCTTTGCAAGTTTGCATTACTTCCTTCCTTCCTTCCCAATTGTCCAAGGATTGATGCTTCAAAATCAAAACCTCCTCGTATCATTTCACCAATGTCAATGAATGCAATCTGGAAAGTTCTCCCACACAGACAGACATGTCATCTCTGTGATAACCTACAATCTCCTTACTTCCTTCGTCCTCCAACTAGTCCATAACCAAAAAAGGTACTCTTAGATCCACACTTCCTCACAAATCACAGCCATCATAGCGAGCAAAACTCCGTACATTACAAGCCATATACCCTACTAAACAACCAACATCCACCTTCCCCACACAAGCATCACACCACCCACAACGACAAGCTCCAATCTTCTCCGTGCAAGAAGTGAATCCTTTTCAAATCAGTATGTCTGTCTGTCATACGGCCCCTTCACTGTTTGAATCTCCGAACAGCATCCAATTTGATGACATCCCATCCGAACTAATCAGAGCTTGATTGACAGACATATGCATCGTCCCACTCTATTTCTACGCATGCATGGTTTTGCGCACAACGAGTGGCATCTGCTTGAGGAGCAGCAGTAGAAGCGGGATGAACTATAGTGTACTTGGTGCCGTTATCCATCCGTAGAGACAAGGTAAGGTAAAGCAATGCGAGGTTGGGTGGGTGTTTGTAATATGGTTCGCGGTTGAAAGGCCGACCGGCCCACTTCTGAAGTTCTGGTCGGTCTACAAGTAAATTTTTTTTTCATCATTGGGCTGGCTATATCGATCTATTTTGAACTTATCAGGCAGTAAGTAGTATGAATGGACTATAAATGAGACAGGCCTTGAACTTGACCATAACTCTTTCATAACTCAACACAAGCACTCGTTATGCACTCGTCACGCAAGTAGAAAGATGGAGTCAGGTGCATCTTATCTTCATCCATTTAATCATATCTACTCATCTGCTTTCGCCTCCCATTCATTCCCACCGTCGTATATAAAGCGCAGTCCTCCTTCCCATCATCGAAATGATCCATCTTACATACATCCCTAACGCATGCAATCCCGAAAGCTAATACAGTGCAAACATCACTCTTCGTACTCCAATATACCACGCTACGCTACGCTGCTCCAACACCCGCAGCAAAACACGAACAACGAATCCGGGGTATAACCTCCTCTGCTGTTGAAAAAAGACACGAAAAATTCGCAGGCGAGTATGTGTAATGTACAAAATATGGTATGGTATGGTATGGTATGTAGAGGTGGAGAAGTATAAAACAAGGATAAGGATGTGAGGGTTCATTAGGTATTACAATATTCGACCGTATCGTTACGAGCTAGGCACCTGTCCAAAGCCGTTATCTGAGCACCAGCGGAGCGGTTTTAAGTGTAATTCGTGTGTATCGTCACCACGGTTTTTACTCAAAGAAGGTTTCTTCTTCTACGAGACCTAATTTATCTGTTTAGCAATGGTGGTCAATTACTTGAGAGGAAGGGGCAACTTACGTCCGTTTTGATTCTGATTAATGTTGTTATTGCTAGGCTTTCGTTGCCCGAGCATGTTTCCCATTCCAAACATACTGCTCTCTCTTCGCTTGGTCTTGGTTCCCTGAGAAGACTGCGCACTTTGCGTTTGAGTTTGATATTGCTTGTGAGCTTCCATGCCGCCGCTAAATTGATCATACGCTGGACCTGCTAAGGTAGGGGGCGAGTTTCTGCCATACTCCGGCCCGGCCATGGTCGGAAAGCTGCTAATTTGTTGTAGTTGTGGCTCATATGATGGCTGGAGGGGTGTGAACCCGGTGTCATATCCAGACTGCTGCTGTTGTGATGTGTACTGCTTTGAGTTTGAGGAAGGAAACGACGGAGGAGCTTGTTGCTGTCGTGGGAAAGACTGCTGATCGTAGGATGGCGTTGGAAGATCTTGGAACTTCTGTCGACGAGGAGAGCGAATGTCTTCGGGTGACAAAGGCGGAGCAGATACAGTAACTTCGACAGGGGATCCGCCGTGATTGGAAGGGTCCTCGCCGAAAATGCCTTCGTATTGCTGCAGGAAAAGTGCAAAAACAGGAGCGGGGATATTGAGTGTTGGAGAGAAAACAATACCGACATTACGAACCGTCATCTTGTTGGTATCGGAATGATTGATAATGTTGATGAGGAAACCAGACAAATAGCGCAGAAGTGCATTATTTGCGCGCGGCAATCTGAATACGAGGCCGTTTAACGCACTGATCTTCTCATTCACATCGTACAACTCCGTGACCGCTAAGAATTCCAGATGAAGTTCCCTAGTCAATATTGTTGTGGGCAGCTCTCTGAGGTACAGTTTCAACAGTGAGGCAACTGCGTGGATGTCGTAATACTGATCATCGGTGATTAGGTTGAGGTCGCCTTCCGTGTTGAAACGCTCACGGAGCTGCTTGATGACCACATTGGAGCCGCTCAGTCTGAAAATACCTTCCTCACCAGCAGCATTCTTTTCGTCTAGATACTCGATACATCGATAGACTACAGCTGGCAATTCAATGTTGACATCAGCCGGATGATTGTATCTCACAGCCTCTCCCAGAGGCGAACCAAACACAGGTCGGATAGGCCCATGCTGTTCAACAGCCATTTGTGATAGGTTGGTTGGCGAATCACCGTTCGCTTCTTGCGAGTCCGTGGAGACTCGAGGCTTCGATCCAAATCCGAAAAAGCTTCTCTTCTTTTGCTTTTTATCATCTGCGGCGGAAGGCGCTAACATATTCTGCTTATTTCCCCAAAGCCCTGCATCCTGGATTACCTTAGCATTCTTTGGAGCAGAAATGCTCTTCGACTGCGGGACTTGAGACATAGGATCTCGCTCGTGACCATGGGTTGGTGGAGAAGGTGTTTGCGAGTTCTTGGACTTCACCCCTTGTGGAATGCTACCTTGCTTTGTGTTCTCATAGTTGATCCCACGCAAGCTGTCATCATTAAACTCAGGAAGAGTCTGGCTTCTGTCTGGTGCGTACATCTTCTTTTTCGACTTCTTACCACTTGCGTGGTTTGATCCTCCGGAACTGGTTCGAGCATGATCACGGGGTGTTGGTTCCTCGTCTTCCGAGTCCTTGTAGTCGACGTATTTGAGCAAAGCCTCAACCCACTGGTCCCGCTCTGAATCGCTTTCGGCGCACAGAACGTGCCTTACGAGACTGGATGAGTCTTTTCTCTTAGGCTCAAGAATCAAGAACGCATGTCGATACTGATTATCGACATCGTCAATGTCATCACGTGACGGTGAGTGATTATCTGACTGTTGCTGTTGCTTGCCAATTTGGGCATTCTGGAGTTTGATCGTCCCAAGATGGGGTCCACCTGGGGACTCATAATACTTGAACACTGGGCCGTCCAGGACAAAGAATCTAGCCTTCCATCCACCAAAGTTCTTGCCTCTCTTGGTCAGGTACCCATTCTTCAAAGGTCTACCGCCCGGGCCTGTCTTGACAAGGCTCTCAGTGGCTGAGTCAGGGGTTGTATCCTCCGAGTGGGTTGACACGGTGTTGGTTGAGAGATACGTGCATATTTGCAGTGCTGACTCCGTGTCCATTGGCGTATTCAAGATGTCGTCACAATATTTGTCCAGCGCAGCTCGTCTTGCGTCGACCTTGGCAGGAGAATGGCCACTGAATAGCGACCTCTCGGGGGTTTGGACGGTGAATGTGGAAGACTGCTTCAAAGACTGGTCAAGTCGGCCAAGCGATGCTGAGTCTTTCTCTACCCTCCAAAGCTCCTGGCCATTGGACCTTGAGAAAATGGCGAGAGTGAAAACGGGATCTTCTTCGAAGTTCTTAGGAAACATCAGACTGGATCTGGATGGTTTTAAACGAGAAGAGGCCACCTTGACATCTATAGATGGAAGGGCATTAGGTGGCAGTAACAGATCAGGGTATTCCTCTGTAACCAGTCCCCGGAATATAGAATTTGAGGAGCTAGTACTGCTCTCCTCATTCTGGCTCCCATCAGACGCTGCTTCATTTTTGGCGATCATCAGAGGCTTTGGAGACACGAGCTGCAGCGGCTTACCCTTTGCATGCCCAGGTGATGCTATTGAAATTGGTGTGTTGGGTGGCAAAGGGATCGGCTGTCGGGGAGCTCTTGGGGAGAGGGGAACGGCAGCAGGAAATGCGCCCATACCACGCGGAGACAATGGAGGCGAAGCCATTGATGAGTGGTTCGAAGGGTTCCGAGGCAATGGTGAATTCATACCTCTATCCACTGGCCTCGGGCTTAGAGGAAGGCCTGGACTCATCAAGGGTGGTGACACAACGCCAGATACTTCACTGAGCATCCCGGCGAGGGAACCAGTATTAGATTCTGACGGAGACAAGTGCCGCGATCGTGCATCAGGTGGGGAAATTGGTACAGTTTGCCGGGGGCTTATGGGCATAGGGTCTGCTGAGACTAGGAATGCGCTATCTTTAGGAGTTGCTGGCTTAGATTTGGGCGCATTTTTCACGCTGCCTTGAGCACTCTTTTTCGACATGCTCCGAATTTCGGCTTCTTTCATAGCAGCGATTTCACGTCCTCTATCATCGTCTTCCCTTGTTTTCCGTCGGCCGCGTTCAGGAAATGCGGGTATGTCATCCACCTCCAAAATATCATCATAGTCTGAATCAGAATCATCGCCGGCACCAGAGGCCTGGCGGAGGTGGGAACTCGGGTTATTCTGTTTTCCTAGATTAAGAGGTGCAGGAGGTGCCTTTCGGGGTGGAGCAGGAAACATTCGTAGGCCCTCATCAGGATTGGGAGAAGGCTCAATAATGGCTAGGGATGGAGTTTGGGTCGATATTGGAGCTCTTGGGGGTGGGGCATTAGGTGGAGGGCCCTTCGGTGGATTTGATGGGAGGCTCCTCGACGGTGGAAGGGAAGCATTGTAGGGCACCTCGCGTGCAATCTCAGTTTGCTTTCTTTGTTGTTGACCTGCTTCAAATCCTGCCATGGGTGCGTCAGGGTTGTATTGCTGAAATGCGTGCTGTGTTGGCGATGGCATTCTATGCTCGGCTTCTACCATATTGGACAGCGCTGGCAATTTTACCTGGCTCAGGGCTGGAGGTGGAGTAATTGGATATGGAGCCAAGGCAATGTCTATGGGCGAGTGCTGGGGATCCTCTTGCTCGTGTGTATCCCTCAAACCTGCAGAAACAAGAGTCTCAACGCGGCTGGTCTTAGACCCCTGCACAGCCCTTGGAGGATCTGATGTTGTTGATCCTGCATCAGATGGGGTTCTATGATTTGAATCGACCGGCGAAGGATTTGAAATCTGGCTAAGACTATCTTTTAGTTTCTTCCGATATCGTTCTTTATCCTTCAGGGCTCGTTCAAGGTCCTTATTCAGCCCCAGAATCATAGCCCTTTGCTTGTCTACCAAACGCCATAGTTGAGTATTTTGTGCTGTTTGAGAGTGCTTCTCCTTCAGGAGATATTGTATTACAGCTTCTGGAGACCCTGCTGCCTGTATCAGATGTGCGATATCCGGAGAGCCTGCCCCGTTTTGATCCTGAGAGCCTTTGTGTGATTGTCCAACAGATATTGATGATATCGCAGAGTCGATTGAAGACGTGCGGGGAGGAGCTCTAGCCATATCGATGCGATGTTGAGGAGCCGTAGCGGCCATCGGTTGTGTCGCGCTCGATGGGGAGCGACCTGGGGGATTGGGGAACAGGACAGGATCAGATACGCTTCGTGAGGCAGCATTCAAGTTGTGCAATGGGCGTTCGTATCTAGCATTGACTATGAGCATGTTGCGCAAAAAGTTTCCTGATTGTTGAATTACCTAGAACTGCTTTCGTCAAACGATTCTCTGTCTGGTGATGATTCTGACTCGGATCTGTAAAAGCTCTTCTCAGAGGCCAGCAGGTCATCCAGACGTTCCTTTGGCGATCGAGGTTCTTGCGGAGAGTCGTTCGATGCGACAGACTGATCGCCGCCACTTCTGATAAAGGTGGTTCTAGTCGGAGTTGCACTAGTAGGTGGAGATATAGCAGTCGTGCTTGTTTGTAAGGGACTGGGAGCAGCCTTGCGGGACCTGTAAGAAGAACAATCAAGTAAGCTCACGCACGTTACAACAAACAGAATCGGACCCAGAACAGAAATGGATGTGACGGTTTGGCGTACCTCTTCCCCGACTCTGACGCAGGCGACGTATTATTAGAAGGGAACTGGACTTGGGAGCGTCCTATGGTGGGGCTGTCCTGAGAAAGATGCTGCTGCTGCTGCTGCTGATGCGACATTGCCCGCGGGCTGAGACTATACTTCTGCGTAGTATGCAGGCAAGGAGGACAGGCTCGCGCACCAATTGGTTGGCATCCGGGCAGGCAGGCTCCGGTCTCGCCAGGGAGAGCAAGGTGGAGTACTGTAAGAGACGCACTGTGGGAGGTGGTGGTGGATGCAGACGTGGTGGCGCTTGAGGATAAATCTGGACTGCTGCTGTGGTGCTGGGTGTTGCTTGCTGGGTTGGGGAAAGGGTTTCGAAGTTGCTTGGGTACTCCTGATTAACGTCGCACATTCGCGGATGGCTTGTTCAGGCGAAGATCTCGAACACGGATCGAGCGCTGCAGTACAGTACAGGACAGGACAGTGCTGTACTGTAGAGACAAGGAAGGAGCGGGGGTTGGTGAGAGGAGGAAGTAGGGAGGTGCGTGGGCAAGTGATTCCTTTCTTGGGTATCGCGATATGATATGCTAGGGTAGTCGTTGACTTGCAGGTGTACTTACCCGATTAAGGTCTGTAAGGTACCTACCTAGGAAGTATACTTGCAGGTACAATATGTACAATTACAAAGAATTAAAAAGTATCACACCTCGCATTAGCCATTATTCGTGCTCTGTATAGCACATCTAGTTGGTGATTGAACGCAGGCCAAGGTCGATGGAGGTGAGGGTGGACGTGGACGTGGGAGATTATTGTGTTGTGGCCTGTAGCGGCGATTACCAGGGAGATTACTTGAGGCTCCAGTACCTAGGTACCCAGGCAACGCAACCGCAAAATGTTTAGCAAGGCAAGGCTGTCTAATCAACACTTAAAGGCGCGATTGTCTGTCTAAAATACTCGAGCAGGTCGAGATACTGGAATCCTACCTTTCTCTTGATGTTTTGATTCCTTACAGTAGAGAGGCGCTAGTCTGACTTGCTGTTATGTTTTTGATACAGCAGAACACTTAATTAGTAAGGTGCCGGTACTGGAGTTTCCGTGTCCACGTGTAGTCCTCGTGCATTTTGTCCTATCCTTTTGGCCATCTGCAGCCGTCAAACCTAAAGGTAATTTAAGATCTAATAAAGGTTACCGTCGTTTGGGAGGAGGCTACTTTACGTTGGTTGGATTGGTGGTAGCAGAGGCTACTTCGGACAGTACTATATTGTTCTAGCAGATGTGAAGAGGCACAGTAGGATATCTAGAAAAACTTACGCTACTTTAATAAACACACCAATGTCCATCGAGCTGTCATACTCGTTGTTTTTATAAGTCTGACTATCCCACTGCGAATCCACTACTTAGCGTAGATACATAGAATCCTGTAGGTCTAACAGGCTCCTTACCCTAGTATAGGCCCCGAAATCTACTAATTTGTAGTGAGACTTCTAAGCTAGGGCCACCAAAGCTCCTACAGTACAGTATACTTATTAGATCTACGCTCTTTAAGTGGCGCGGAGCATAGAAATACGGAGTAAAAATAGTGGGACAGTCAGACTTGAAGTACTCGAAGTGAAATAGGCTATCTGCATACTGCAGGGGAGGCATTCGACACTTAGTAATACGGCTGCAGGAACTGGTGGCATGTCGTGGGATGTCTGTCACCAGAGAAGGGGAAATATCTCGACGTATAACCCCAATGACAGCCAAATTATAGGAATGTGAAAGGCCGCCATTAAGATTAAAGTCAGGGACTGATTGTTACTTGAAAATCCTGATCCCTCAAACCTACATATCATTTTGAGCCCCTGGACCCCCTACATAATTTGAGGTTTGTCCATACTTCGGGGTAATAATAATGAAAATACTGGGAAAGAGTGAAACATGTTTTCAATGCTGTGAAAAGCGAATAGGTGTCTCGGATATCCCATATTCCCACTTGATCTCGAGAACAAAGGCAGCCATGGACTTCATGCATCTGATATGGGGATTAAACTTTTCCTCCATACGCAGGCAGGATCTTCAAGGTCCGATCCTCCAAAAAAAACTACTAATGTTATACAGGCGTACTTGGCAGAGCGCTTGTGGAAACATCCTCGAAACAAGCCACTACATGCTCTGTGCTCGTGCTCGTGACAAGGCCGCATCGAGCCGAAATAGGCTTTTGCGCTGCATTTGATCTCTAACTTCTATAGAAGTTTGAGGACAAAGTTACAGAGGTACAACAAACACTGGCAGTACTTGTGCCCAGCATTATCTTTGAGGCCGAGGTTAAATCCCCTACATGGCTGCTGTACTCATCACTCACTAGCTAGCCTTTTGCCGCTTTCCCAGCTGCCGTTCCGCACATGGACGATCTCCAAATTCCCGACAACCTCATCGCACATCGGACCACACGCGTCTTCATAGCAGGCGCTGTGGTGGAGTCTGGAGATGCTTCACGAATAGCGGTGTGCTGTGCAGGGCCCCCTTTTACTCCTCCGTACTTGGTATGATTAAGGGAGATGCTTTGCCGCAGTGTGTAATTATTACCCCTGAAACCCCACAGATGCTCATTGGATGATTGGAGATGCTGCTTCAACCCCTGAGTCGACAAGCGAGTTGACGTTGAAACAAGAACTCGGCAAGTGCAAAATAGAAACCAATGTACGTGACGACGTCTGCAAAGGATCCGGTGTAATTTTGGATAAAGCATAGAAAGGTTCTTACCTTCCTTCCTTCTTCATTCAGACGACGGCGACAACAAGCATTCGCCAAGAAATATGTCTCCTCGTCTCCGCCGAACCGCCCCCCCCCCAAATATCATCCATCTCAAAGTAGTGTTACGGGCTTTCTCCAAACCAGCTACTCGTAGTTTCATGCCAAGCCTAGAGTCAGAGTCAAAGTCCGTTAAATCCAGCAGCAGCTTTGAAACCTCATCAATCAACCGCCGTGAACCTCTCACACCAAAATCTAGTGGCATACAGCTGACAAGCGCCATTCCAGTCCTCCAATCAGGATTTCACGTTCATACCACCCTTTTCATTCGCTCAGCCCACTTCACTCTTTTTGAGCCTCTATCCCCGCTATATTTTCTGGGACATTACAGCTTCGGCTTTATTTTTCACACGGAATTAATAATCCATTGATCCCTTCCAAGTCATTTGAGCAAGATTCTGCACATGCTTCAAAGCATTTACACCAATCACGGCATCGAAGCGTCCATTTCTTTCACGTCATCATCTAGTTGTCTTCGTATCGTGGTCCCTTCTCACAGCACGCCACGAACTTTTGACCCTAGTTCCCGGCAGATACTTCGAGATATACCAACCACTGGCTACCAAGATTTCCATGACCACCCCTTCGGAATCACCAATGCCTCCAGCCCGCTGCCCAAAATCAGCCTGCCCCGGCCCATCCGATGCTAGCAGACAGCTGAAATATACAGTGAGTACTTCGCTGGCAACGTGACATGAGGCACACAATATGAGCAGCTGGAAATGACCAATACGGTACACTAGCTCCAATGCTTCGATCCAATGAAGTACGCCCCTTCTCTCCCACCAACTCTGCTAGAACAAAGTATAGTTTCCACTGCACGAAAGACGAGCAGTTACGGAGCAAGCGATGCGTGTACAAAGGTTTCGAGTAGACAGACTCAGCAGGTATCCATACTCCATGTGAGCGTTCATGAAGGTCGCATGCAGTGCATGTACATGCTTCTGACTTTACGGGAGTATACAGCTGTCATTCAAAGTTTCCAATCGGCAATCGCATGCTGCATGCACACTCCCGAGTCCTGATCCGATTGGGGGAGATGTTTAATGCTTCGTCAAATGCCCTCTTCTGTTTTGATTCTGGCATGCATGTGTTGATAAAGAGTCTTTTCGTTGTTGGCAAGATTTTCACCCAAGCAGGAAATCTGCTTGCTTCCATCCTTTAAGGACCTCAAAAATAAGGCCGCCATTCGTATCAAGTGAAGCATGACGGTGAATTCATCTATGCTCCAAACTTCTATATATGTTGCGTCTCCCCTCCGTGGTTCTGGATGTAGACATAGACAAGCATTGGTAGTGGTTTTACTTTCGATGCGTGGAGTGACGTAGGAATAGTATTCCTCAGGCTGATACCGGAGTAGCAGCATAATATATTCCAAAAACTTCACTGCTTCATAGAAACATAAATTCCATTGAGCAATTGTTGTCATCTCTGCCAGTCATTCATTCACTCATTCATTCATTCGGTCAAGTCACATACTGCTGGCAATCCTTTCAATACGACGAAAGAAAGCCAATATATATTTCCACGCTCCAGCCGCCATGTATCATCAAACTTCCACCTTCCTCAATTTAGCCAAAGCGCTTCGAAGCATATTCGAATGTCTCTTTAGTTTCATCCTCAGGCCTGATAACATTTTCGGTAAACGTCCTTTCTTACTATTAGATTCTTACTCTCCAGGACTTTTTTTATATAACCTGTATCCTATGAACCGCAGCCAGCACCAAGTCAAACCCAAGTGCCCTGTACACACTTACTTACCCCCTACTTCTCACATCCTTCATTCACCTAAAGCGAAACCCTCTCATCGCAATTTCAAAAGTCAACAAACAGACGAATTCATCTATTCCTCACATCCAATTCAATGGCATCACTACACCTCGACACACTCTAACATACTAAATACCCATAGTACAGTACAGTAGACCAGGTATCCAGTCACCTCACCCCTCTCCAACCCAAACAGCCTCCACAAGTCCACACCACCACATCATAGGATGGGCATTGTGAGTCTGAGAACCGATATATCCCTTCCATCACTCCGCACCATCATCTTGTTTTGATGACCGAAGGACGTGACGGAGGCTGAGTCGGTTATTCACACACTGAGACGGTCGTGTGTGAATCACTCGGTTGACTGGTTGTGGTATAAGCCAAAAAGCTTCTTTGGCATCGGATATTGGAGAGATTGAATAAGCATAGGTTCAAATAAGCAAAAGTATCCAACAAACAAAATCAAACATTGGTTTCCGGGGTGCCCGTAGCCAGAGGGATAAGCCCCGCAGGACCAATTGTCTTTTTTACATTTCTAACGCGAAAGAAGGTCAACGAGGGGCATCTTTTTGTTAATACTTTAGAGGGAGTGGGATGCGACTTTTCGGGGTTTCTTTTTGGTATTATATACCCTTTATTCCTTCTTTCCTGCAAAAGAATAACATCCCACCGAACATCCGGCGTCCCCTCTCCCCACTACTCCCTCCCTACCCCCCATCCATTTCCATCCCGTTCATCCACCCACCCATCCATTTTGTGACATTCTTTCGCAATGTGTGGGTCGATACGGCCGACGTGACTTATGTTTATCGGATCTGGCTTGGTGGAGAAGGCGATCTGCAAAGCAACAATCATGATGCCCTCAAGGACATTGTTTTCAAGATCTTCCGAGGCTTAATGGGTGTTATGACGACGCGTGTAATGAAATTGTTGTCATTTGTTATTTTTCATTCGTTGGGGTGAATGAATGCGGGACAGACAGCATACACATTCCATGCTATTACTGAGCATATAAAAAAAGAGCTCAAGAAGAGGCAGTTTTGGGAGAAGCGAGGGGGGGCACTAGCATCAGGAAGAGGAACTGTGCTAATTTGTTTGACTTGATTTGACCATGGAACCATTCATGTGTAGATTTATAGCAAGTGCTGAGAGTTGAAAGGTCATAGAAAGCGAGTCAATCTTGTTATATAAGATTATTACACCAGCCAGTTTCCAATCTTGTAAAGGAGAACAGGAATATAACTTTTAACGTACTGCTTCTCTTGTTCTTTCAAGACTCTTGCAATCTTTTTGTACTCCATACTGATTGAAAGCTCTTCTCTGAATGTATCCATTCCCTCTTCGACCTCGAAACATCAATTGAATGAATCCACATATTCTTGCCACTCACTACGCTCTCTTCTATCTGCAGCTCCATCATTCCCCGCCCCATTCACAGATTGGAGATCGTGTGGCGTGAGCCCACCCTGCAATCTCGACTCCCTTACCAACTCCCAATATTTGACCGAATCTCTCCTTTTCGAAGCCCGCTTTGCCACATCCGCAAGTGCATTCGTTCCCAATCCTTCGAATTTGCTCAGATCCGCCAAGAGCTTTCTGACGCCATACCCAGTAATCTCCTCGATCCACTTATCGATGGACTCGTCACACGCGGCAGCCATGGCGACATGAAGGCCTTTAAAGACAACCGTGTTGGCGAATTCTTGACGATCTTTCGAATAATAATCGGTGGACGTACCTGTAGATGGTGGATCTGGGAAAGGCCGAGCAACTATGACTGGCGGATGTTGAGGAGTGGTAGCGTGAGGAACAGGAGAGGGTTTTGGTGACTGCTGTGGCGGAGGTGTGGGAGGCATGTTTGGCTTCAATGGTAATCGAGGCGCGGACGGCCTCTTGGTCGGGTCCGCAACTGGTGACTGCTCCGCATAGTCTAAAATCTTGCGAAAGTAGCTCCCCTCAAGAATGCTGTGACTCGTATCATCTTCGCTCGGTTCCGGCTCAATGGAAGGAAATGGCTTCGCGACGGGATGAGATGGTAAATTTATAGTAGTTGGCCATCGTGGCTGCTGGACTACTGCATCGCTCAGCTCGGCATAGCATAGATAACATTGGGGGGAACTAGATGGAGGCCGTTCTGAAGATAGGGGAGTTTGGACGCGCTCAACCGGTTTGGTAGCTGGTTTGAGAGATGAATTCTTGCGGGGAGCATGGGATGCATCTTCCTTCGGAACATCGGGATCAATATCGTCACTTTGAGTTTTTCGGTCAACTCCTTTCCGGAGAACCCGTGACCGTTTGGGAGATTTGTTTGCGGTGTTTTCTATACCGGCTTTGCGATTTTCTTGATCACAATGATCAGAACAGTGCGTTGGAGCGACAGGAAAGGTCTTACTTCGCTTGCTGGCGAGGGGATCTTCTTGCACATCGTGCGCATTTTTCGTGCTGTGAGCCTGCGACTGCCCAGCGCCTTCTAGGGTTTGTATTGCGATGTTTGAGTAGTCGACCACATCAGTTGGATCGGTTGCAGGGACTGTTTTTGGCTTGGTGTGTGCGGCGATTTCAGAATCCTGATTGCGTTCTTGGAGAGGAGTATCATCCGCAATCTTCTCACGGCTATATTTTGTATCTCTCCGTGTAAGCTCTGTTGGACGCTTAGGTATCTCCGGCGATGCTGATAGTTGTCAGTGTTGTGCAACCTGTAAGAGATATGGAGCGCTCACGATCAACATTGCGTTTGCCCTTGTCTCTAGCCATATTTCTCTCTACTAGCGCCTTTTCTCTAGCCGCAGTTCTCTCGACTAGCGCCTTGCTTGGACCAGTCACGAAGATTGGTTCTTCGATTGGTTGGTCCGTCTTTTGCAACCAAGGGAGAGGCTTCTTTTGGGGTGTCTTGGTAGCCGGAGGCGCTGGCCGTGAAGGTGAAGCGTTGTTCTCAGGAGGCGTGAAAAAGATCTCTGTAACATCCGATGAAGAGTGTCTTGTCATTCTCTCGCTTCTATGTTGGATATGGGGATTTTCGTGATGAGTAGTATAGGTGATGACTGTGCTTCCAGGAGTTGTAGAGGCACTGGGGTGAACTCGGTTACTGGGTAATGGTTTGCTATCTTTCACCACTGACTTTCTCTGAATCCACTTGTCATCCTTGGGAGGTATAGGTGGAGGCTGAACCGTGACCGGCTTATTTGGAGGCATTCTCCTCTGTTCTGCGGAAGTAACAGCGAGGCCAGCAGCCCGGAATTCGGTGTGAAATGGCTGTAGCTCCGCAATGGTGTTTGCTGAAATGGTTGTCGCAGATGGAGATGCAGTGAGCGATTGCTTTGACGATGTACGAGCAGTTTGCAAGTAAAGGCTGATTTCTTTCGTGAACTCCCTTATAGCTTTCCTCTGGCTTGGAGTACGAGATACTGTGTCTGAGCTAAGGGATTCTATGATAGATTTGATCGATGGAGTTATGGATCCAGACTCTTTGACTTGCAATGCGAGAGTATTGACGGTCTCCCAGAAGGCGGGATCTTCCAGATTCGGCGGCTTGTTCTCCTTTATAGACACCACAGGTTTATCGGTGGAATGACGAGTAACTGCAGCTAATCTTGCTTGAGCTGGCTTAGACTTGCTCCGAGTTTCGATGAAGCTCGTCCGATCAATGGAACCAAGAGTCTGTTTCCCTCCCACGGCTTCACTGTCAAAAAGCTCCCTACCCTCCACAGGAGAGGACTTTTGGTTTGAGCTAACCACAGGCTCCTTCTCTCCATGTGTTTGCCTGGGCGTCGTCCAGTACACGGGGACTTCGGTAACTGGCTTCAAGCGGGAATAATCTTTCTGATGATGTTTATCTGTTCTGGTGGTCGAACGTGCAACATCATCTGTGGTTCCCGTAATAGTTATACTCGTGATGGTGTCCTGCGGGATCGATAACTGATTGGACCCTTGCGTAGCCCTGGTCGTCGAAGTACCCCTCTCCGTACTGGCTAGCCCGGCGAGGTCTGTATTCCAACCAAAAGCTTGTATGTTGTGCCGAGCTCTAAGAGAAACACGCCTTCGAGCGTGTAGAGTGGCAGAGGAGGAATTTGAAGTCTGCCGGCTAAGGGCTCTACGTCGTCGAACCCGAAAGCCTCGCAAGAAGCCCCTCTTCCGCTTCCCAAGGGCAGGTCGAGCGTGGGAAATACTTCGACTACGTGCAGAAGTGCGACGACTTGATGAAACTTGATGAATTCGCGGCAGATGATGATGAGGATAGCCTTCCCAATGGAGATTTAGGTGGGACATCGTATGAATGCTCGGTAAGGATGCATATCTAGGATGATGAAGTAGAGTTGTTCTTGTCGCGTGAAATATCTAACAAGGTCGCCATCTGGCCGTGCCTTCCTGACTTGCAATTTGTCCTCGAGCATGTTTTATGGCGTCGCATCGAACCTTCTTCATCGAATATCTCTAATTCCTGGAGCAGAATACATGTCCACCTGTCTCCGGCCTTTGCGGAGGAGGTATTCTATTGCACCAAAATCTTTCTTGTCCAGGCCAATGCTCTTTTCGAATTCGGTTCTGCTCCCAAAGAATTAGCAGATGCTCTACAGAGGACCACAAATTCAACCGCGTGAAATGCACAACTTACCTCGCATACGACTCGAAATGTAGTCTGGTGTTCTATGACGGTTAGATGAAAGCTTCAAGCTGCATTGCAGAGACTCACGGCCGGCTTCTTCCTGCTTTCTCTTAGACATGTTCGGTATAGGGACAAGACCTCTCTTTGGAGCCCCGAATGCTTCATTGCAAAGTTTGTTGCTCAATGCTTGTTGGTTCAATTGAGAAAGAGGAAAAGAAAACACTACGATGAGGTTGGTGTTGTCTGGACTTCAAAAGCGGAATCTGTTCCGAGTTTGACGAGGGATCAAAGCTCCGGCTCCCCACGATTTTGGCCCCCAACCTCCGTAACAACCCCTCTCCTACATCTCTATAAGCAGGTCTTGTACAATCCTCTACGCGGATTTCTGAGAAACGAAGTGTAGTTAGACGATACTTGTACACTCGGCCTTGTTTATGAAGCCCTGCACTTTTTGCGGCTGTGATTATCAATCAAGTTGAATGATTGGAAAAGCATCATCTCTCAGGAAGGAAATTTGAGATTGGATGTAAAGCTGCAATACTCAATTTTGTTCGATGCTAAGATGCTCTACGCTGGGTCTACATTTTGATACCGTACATAGTTGTACGATTATTCTTTATTATATCCGAGATTCTCTCCAAACGCATCACTCCTTCAGAATAGGCTTCGAATCCAGCGGTAAAAGAGGGTGAGTAGATGAGTACTGTTCTGCCCCTAAGTTCTGACTGGAAGAGTCTTATTGAAATGATAAATATCCCTGGTAAATGCTGTTTGGAGCAATTACCTGCTGGTTGATCAGCACGTCCAGATATAGGGAGCTCAGGGGTAGCTATCAAAAGGTGGGGTATGCGGGGCGTCCCGACGACCGGAACGTCCCTCGAGCTCTTTCATCTCAATTGACTTCTTTCACTTTGAAGTTCTTCCAATATATCTCCCATGATACCCAGAATAATGCCCTCCTTCTCTGTATGCTACATCCCTCCTAATTCTGCTCCCAACTAACAATTCACTACAGCGACTCGTCCGCTTCCTAGCCAAAGATGGGCGAACCTACTATGGCGATGCCATCCTGCCTCACGGCACAACTGATATCGCAAAGGCAAAACAAGCCAAAATCATACAAGGAGAAATATTCGGCAAACACGACGTTACAGAAAAAGTAGCTGATATACAAAAGCTACTTGCCCCGCTTGCATTCGAGGATGTAAAGACAGTGCGGTGTCTGGGGTTGAACTACGAGCAACATGCTAAAGAGGTATTTCCTCCTCCCGGGGTTTTCAAGATCAATTCTGACCATATAACCCAGTCCAATATGCCAATTCCCAAATTCCCCATATTATTCGTAAGCTCCACCCCTCCCTCCCATCCATTCCCATCAAACCCATACTAACTTCATCGCCAGTATAAACCCATAACCTCCCTCTCCGGCCCCACCGACCCAATCCCCATCCACCCCATCGCCCAACAACCTGACACCGGCCTAGACTACGAATGCGAACTCGTCGCCATAATCGGCAAGCCCTGCGCCAACGTCCCCGAATCCAGCGCCCTGGACCACGTCCTCGGCTACGCCATCGGCAACGACGTCTCGCACCGCGACTGGCAGCTGAAACACGGCGGCGGGCAATGGTCTCTCGGCAAGGGCTTCGATGCATGGGCTCCCTATGGCCCCGGCATCGTCTCTACATCTCTCATCTCCGATCCCCAGAATCTTGAAATCAGCACAAGGCTTAACGGCGAGATGGTACAGCAGAGCAATACGCGGGATATGGTTTTCGGCGTCGCGAAGACGATTGCGTTTCTGAGTCAGGGCACGACTTTACTTCCTGGGGATCTCATCTTCACGGGCACGCCGCAGGGAGTGGGCATGGGGAGGACCCCGCAGCTTTGGTTGCGGGATGGGGATGTGGTTGAGGTGGGCTTGGAAGGCGTGGGGGTTTGTAGGAATAAGGTTGAGTTTGTAAAGGAGGGGAAGGCGAAGTTGTAGTATACTTATGAGGGCAAGGCTAAGTGATTTATTGGGACAAATTCAACGGACTTCAAATCAAGCCGCGGCATTTCATATCATTTCATCATTTCGACTACTCCGTACATTTCCATTTCCTTCACTTCCCTAAAGAATACCCTAAGCTCTAAGCACTTCCCCATCTAGATATTGGGACAGCCATTCAGAGCACCATTGAAGCTTGCCCCATTAGAAGGTTGTAGCCACAACGAAGCAGCCTTATCTCCACTGTTAGAGTCCACAAATTCCAAGCAAGCCGAGTCATCGTTATTCTGCTGCATATAGTCGATGGCTTTATTAGAAACAGCAGGCACTTGGTCTGGTGTCATCTGGTCGGCGCCGGCCCATTCATCTGAATTAGCGTCGAAGAAGACTCCAACGTAGCCATCATCATTGTCAATGCAGAATGGTCCGTTGTCGTTACACTGCCTGTTGCGTATGCTCGAGTTGGGCTGGCCAAAGGATGCATGCAAGTGTATCGCACCTGTCGTAGAGTTTCGATGGATCAAAACCCGAGAGGAGTTTTCGACAAAGCTGTCACTGATATCGTGTACTGTATCTGATGCTAAGATGGAATGCCCATCACGCTTTGCGAAGAAATGAAGGCCCGAGGAAACTAGCCCTATGAAGCCTGTGACAATTGTGTTGAGTACCGACGCTACACAGGCCTTCCCATTGGATTTTCCGTTATCACCTGCTCATAAAGTGTCGGTCAGTATGGCTTCCTGGCAAAGCTTGAGAGTAGACCCTGAGAAGATTATGAACTTACAGCCATCTATCACATTGCCAATGCCACTTATGAAGTTGATGCCTGAAGTAATGGCTAGCGATTGCGCCCAATCGGGTGGCGAACGCTTCGCGGGATTAAAGTTTGGGCAGAAATTCTGGTCCTGGTTGAAGGTAGCATCATTGGCGGGCTGATACCATAGAGAAGCAATCTGCCCATCGTTGTCCTTGATGTTCGCACAGGCTGAATCTGAGCCGTCGGACTCGAGCCCATCCAACATTTTCTGTCCAAAACCAGAGACTTGATCTGAAGTCACGGAATCCCATATCGCACTATCTCCGTCGAAAAAGGTTCCACCATAACCATCATCACCGTTCTCACAAAAGTCACCCCCGTTGCAGGTTTGGCGACGAGCTAAATCGCTACTGGTGAATGGTGCGTGGAGATGGTGACTGAGAGCTGATTCGTTGTAATAGTAGGAGAATTGTAGTTCACTCCCGCTCTCATGGTGGAGGGAAATCTTGTGTGTAGTGTCGTTGGGTAGCAAGTGATACATTCTGTTTGCCGACTTTCCCTGTAGGCCGCTCGTCGCATTCAAATGTACTCGCCCGTCTTCACCTCGTTTCCAGAAACCGAAGCTCAAAGCCGCACCAGCTATTCCCAAAGCCGCGCCAGCCACTGTCTGCAAGGCACCCTGGGCGCATGTTCCTTTATGTTCAGGACATTGCCCGACGATATTTGTGATGCCTGACAAGAATGTTTGACCCCCCGTGATAAACATATCCACAGGCGTAAATGCAAGATCGTGATCATCTGTCAGGTTGCCTCTCTTTTCGAGGCCCGATCCCTGGCAGTGAAAAGAGCCGGTGTGCTCAACAAATCCAGCACACTGATAAATCGAAGTGCCCCAGTTGACATCACTCTGGACTGTCCCATCAATGATAGGACTCAAAGCAGTGCCGGAGCAGTCTAATGAAGTAAAGGCCTGGCAGGTTATTGCTGAAGCGCTTCCTGATGTCGTCTCCCCATTCACACTCGAAATACGCAGTGCAGTCGGGCCGGCGTTTTGGACACAGCTCAGGGTATCAAATTCGATTGTCGTGCTTGATGAAACATCACAACGGTTTGTGTCAACAAAAAAGTCCACTTTGACTGGTTCCCTGCCAAGCACTGTGCCGAACAAGACGGCTCCGAAGATAAAGAGTGCGTACCACATGATGGACTTTTGTAAGGTAGGAAGTCGATTTGGAAGTCTCGTTTTATGCCCAGTCTTCTAGCCGGAGGATGAGTAAAAGGAAGTCGATTCTCCGAGAAAGTAGGAAAGAGTGTCAGTGAAGAAATAAGTATAAACAGGTCCTTGAAGTTTGACTCAAGAATGCTTTGATGAGAGCCTATTTCTACGTGGACTTTCTCGACCTTTATACAACTTCAAGTACGTAAACCCTCACGAATGCTTACCATATATGATATAAAACACAGTTGGAAAATACATAGTAATGTAACTTGACAAATATAAGCTCGTGATCGGACTTGAAGTTGTCTTGAACGAGTTTCCGTAAATAGTCCTATATCGTTTTTCCAGGCCGCCAGGTAACAATGCCTCCTCTTAACTCACGAGAATTATGTAAGCGGTGCGGTTCTATGGTATGATCGACATAAGAATCTTACATTGCTATCGGGTATTAGATGGCAATAATAAGCTATGAGATCCTTCTCTCCTCGTTTCAAGATAAGATCGGCGTAATCAATCATGCATTTCTATGAATGACCGTTGACCATCATACTTTACCCATTGTAATACTATCCCCCCCGTAATGATCTTTGACTTTGGGTTTGCCCCACGAAGGGTAGAAACATGTAGAGATGAATGGCTAGAAGCCCCTGCAAGTGGCCTACTACTCGTGGCAGAGGGTTCTTGCAAGGTCCTCGTAAGGTCCCACTAGACCCTAGACGTAGTGATATAATTTGCATAGTCCCCTTGTATTTACGGTGGAGAAACCCACAGTTTGGCATTTATTTAGGGGGGTAGTAAGCTCTAAAGTCGGTAGAAGCTCCAAAACCCACGATTCTGAACGATCATCTATTCTCCTGCTACAAAGAGTAACATGAACGATATAGGATCATCTTGGAGGCTATGTAAGGGCTGAGCTAAGAGCTCAGGCAGACATGTTCAAGGGAGGGGTTTTATAGCGCGAGTTGCAAATTCTAATGGAGTCAGGTAGCCCAACATAGGGATACAAAAGAAATATGGAAATGCTCTTTTTCGACAATATCAACAAAACCAGCAATTGGCAAGCGCGCGTCACATCCAAATGAGTTGCTGACCTGACTCCCATCTGGGTTACCCCAACCAGGCAATGGGTAGATACGAGGGAGCTATACATAATAAAAAGGGCGAAAAGCAGAAAGCAGAAAGTAGCAGGAAGGCAAATTATATCATAGGCACGAGACGAGTTCGATGAATTACATTGTAGCGAGATACGTTATTCTGTCCCAAACAATAATATAGCACGGAAAGCAAAGTCGGGAAGACAAGCACAAGCAGTGAAATAAATTAACGACGAGAACATCTTTACCACTGGGTAGACTAAAGGTATATGCCATGCACCATGTAAGTTTTCCGATTCCAGCTTTTGTCTATACTACAACATTTTTCATACCGTCTATCCTACAAAATGCCCCTTTTGAAGCATCTACCGACCACGAGCAGTCTTCTTACTCCGCTTCGTCGCCTTCCCTGTCCCGTTCTGCGCAGTGGTCTTGACCTTCTCCAAGACCTCGAAATCATCAGCACCAGAGCTGCTGGACTCGACAAGTTCCTCTGATTCTTCATCGTCCTCGGCGAAAGTAGGTGTCTTGCGTAGAAACTTGCCAGCGACGCGGTCGAAAGCCCAGAGTGGGACACGGACGAGTGCTGTGTCTTTGATTGTTGGTCTTTCGAGTTCTTCGGGCTGGAACGAGTTAGTCAAATGTTTGCGAAATAGTGGTAAGAACATACGTCGAGTAAGTACTCTTGGGACTGGCCATCCTCATTCGCCTGCTCGAGGTACACGTTTCCAATTGAGTCAACGACAAGGATCTTGCCGTTCTCAGCCACAACACGCTTCCTAGGTCCAGTGGCGCCAACAGGAGGTGTAGCAGCAGGTGATGCCTTCGCAGCCTTGATACCCTTGGGTTTCTTCTCAGATTTGTTGTCTTTTTTAGCATCCTTCTCCTGCATCCTCCTCTGTCTTCTATTGATGGGTTGAGCAGAAGGGTCTGAATGATCTGCCGGAGTTGAGGCGGGCGGCGTCGCGGTGCCATCCAATCCAGGTATGTTCAAATTATCACCCCAAGCAGCATGTCTCGCAAACCTGATGTATCTGCCCACAAACTCCTGCTGTCTCTTCCAGCTCATGTAAAGCGCAAGCCAATGCCCACCTCCACCAACAGTAATAAACAAGCCAGTCAATACCATGCCAAGACCAGGTCTGAAGCGCGCATAATAGTAACCGGTGCCCTTCCACTTGGGGAAGCCATTGCTGAGGAAGTGATCGTAGCGCTCTCTGCCAGAGCCTCGAAGAATGTTGGTCACTATACCCAAGCGCGCGAATCGGTCGCTGGCCGCTTTGGCTGCGGTCGCAATCTCTGCTTTGGATGGCCCTTTGGAGACATGAACGCCTGGCTTCTTGCCTTTGGGTTTGTCCTTGCCAGTAGATTTCTCAGCAATGAATTGCTGCTTGACTTTGTCGGGGTGGAGGGAACGCGACTTCTTGCGATAGGCTTTGTTGATTTCGTCTTGGTTTGCAGATGGAGTAATGTCCAGGAAGTCGTAGAAGGAGATGCCAGGTCCTTCAGAGGTCTCGACTTCATCTCGTAGACGGAAGATTTCTTGGTCTGGGATGTGATTTGCGGTTAGTTGGGGGTTTGGGCAGCAAGAAATGATGTGTCAATCGGAAACTGACCTTCTTTGCTCCATGCTGCAACCACCGCAATGAAGGTAGCCAGTACGGCCACGGTAAAGAAGGAGAACCTCATGGTTGTGGGTGGTATCGCTGGCAGTGGAGAAGACTGCACTGCTGGTGATGTGTCTTCTTGGGAGGAGAGAAGGGCAACTTTTTTAAGAAGTTCCAGTGGAATACAAGGGTCAACCCGCTTACGGTACAGTAGCGTTCAGTCGTGCATCGCCTAGGGGCAGGTTGCCTCGCTGTTTCCACTGGATGGTGTTGCCTCAGCCTGGCTAAAGGAGGGGAAGTCGATATCGATGCAGCAGCGGTGGGCGTTGCTTGTTAATTCCTGCGTCTGCTTAGGCCGGGCCGGTACAGTATCAATCGCAGACAGAGGCCCAGCTAGATATAAGCAACTGCGACGCACACATAATTCCTTTCCCTCTACATTTCTTACCTTGTTCTAGCGGAGGAGAAGGGCTTTCGGATCTCACGCCGCCTTGCCTCAAAGGGATTACCTACCAGTACGGTGCCGGTGCTGATGGCCACAATCCCGAGGTTTCTAATTTAAGGCGCTTTTCCGTATCCGCAGGGGTGCACGGAGGATCTTCGAGCTCACCCCTGAGTTGAGATATCGCCAATTATTTCGAAGCCGAGCACAGACAAGACAAATCATTTCAGATTCCGAATAAACCAATTTACGAAGTAGAACCTCTCTGCGCCTCAAAACGCATCAGGCTTCTCCGTCACCAAGAGAAATACGAGGTGAGTTGCCTACCCGAATTAAGCTGCCTACTGGTATGACGAGCGAGCTGACGAAACCCTTTTTCACTTTGAACAGATCTCGAAACAAAAAAGTACAACACCTTCGTACCTTCCAACTTCAATTCCAATTCACCACAATCCCGCCGCCGAACTCGACGTTAACCTACCAGTTACATACTGCCAACATCCCATCAATTGATATAAATCTCAACACCCTCCCTCACATCTCTACACAACCTCAACGCGATGGCCCGGCTACAGATCCCCCTCGACGTGCTCACGTCACGCCTGAACCTGTCCGATAGATTTGCTGGTGTACGATCGCAGTCCATCACTGCAAGATTTGCCAACCTTAAACCCATCTCCGAGTTCCTCGACCTGAAGAGGCTCTCAAAGCCCGCCAACTTCAGCGAAGTCCAGTCAAGAGTCAATTACAACCTCGGCCATTTCTCCAGCAACTATGCTGTCGTTTTCATTATGCTGAGTATCTACAGCTTACTCACAAACTGGCTGCTCCTGTTCGTCATCATCCTTGTGGTTGGTGGCATGTGGGGAATTGGTAAGCTGGAGGGCAGCGATCTGGACTTAGGATTCGTTCGCGCGAGTTCGTCGCAACTCTACACTGCGCTCCTCGTCGTGGCAGTACCTCTCGGCATCTTTGCCTCACCAATTTCAACAATTCTATGGCTCATCGGCGCAAGCGGAGTCAGCGTTCTAGGACACGCCTCATTCATGGACAAACCAATCGATGAGGCTTTTTCCGGGGAGGCGGTCTAGGTGGTCGGCCGCGATCTCCCAAAGTTGTGCCCCCATGGGGAAGACCACCAGGGGCGAAGGGGAGCAAGAGGAGAAAGCAGTGGGAGCGGGAGACGGCGATGTGGCAGGACGAGGTCCGCGTGGAGGAGCTCGATAGTGACGATACAGATACACAAGGCGTTGGGTTAGATTTTGAGGGAAAACGATTTGCTAGCGATCCACTTCATTTCACGGGGATAGATTTATCCTCGTCTTCTAGGGCGCGAAGGAGTTATACTTATGACACCGAGGAGTCTTCTTCTGATTCGAGTATATCCGAGGTGGAAGGAACAGATGCGTTGCAGATTGCTTTGCGTGATAAGGAGGAGGCGCTTGTACAGTCTGCGCTTGCTCGGATTCGCCGCGCACAGGAAAAAGGAAAAAGGGAGGTGAAACTTAATCAAGACGAACTGGATGCATTAGAGAAAAGACGAAAGAGGATGCAGGCAGCTGCAACGACCAGACATAGGAAAGGCAGTGGTTCAAGTGGAAGTGGGAACGAAAAGAGACGGCGAGGTGACCGTGACCGGAACCTAGTCACGGTGCCTATTGCACAACCAAGCAGCCGGAAGGGAAAATCCAAAAGGTTGGAAGAGATTCAACCACATCCTCCCGCAGCCGCAAATCCTCCTGGAACGCTAGTTGCTGGACCTGACGGACTTGCTTATGCTCCAATAGGCCAATATCCTCCACAAGGTAGTCGCAACTCGCCTAATCGACAACGACCAGTGTCCTCTGGCCATTCACGGGGAGAGCCACCTCCACAAATGGGCTATCCAACAGGGCCCTCTAATAGACATTACTCTGACGGCATACGTCCTACCTCGTCCTCCAGCAGCAGCGCTCGCCGTCCCTTACCAGACGAACAAAGTTGGTTACCAGCTAACTCACGCCGAAGCTCAGTCTCTTCACAATCTTCCGTGTACCAAACATCTCCAGTACAGCCACCCATGCCCCAACAATACAGCCGGCACAACGGCTCTGGTCCCGAAATTGCCTACTCATCTCTTCGACGCAGTCTGCCAGAAACCAAATACCCTGCTGCAGCCAGGGCCTCGGATCCTGCACTGCGCAGCAAGAAGAGCTCGCATCGTGATGAGCTTGCGAATAGCGAGAGTAGCAGCGATGCCGAAGATGACGAGAGCGATGATCTGGGGAATGGGGTGCAGGTGTATGTGGAGAAGGCAAAGGAGAAAGTTGTTGTTCCAAGAAAACCTGTTAGTGGGAGTAGCAGGAGGAAGGGAAAGAGATAAATGGTATTTCTTCTTTGCATGGCATGGTTTGCAACCTATAGACCCTAGTGCTTTTTAATGGATCTTTCCTTCTCTCTCTCATAATCCAAGTGGTTTATAATAATTGTGACTTCTCTTACAATAATACTCACTCCCCTTGTTATCTCTTCTTCCACAACCACGACCACGACGTTGAAAATGCCAGGAGTTCCACCGCCAAGCAAATGCCGGGAACGGGAGGCGCAGCGCCAATTGCGGGGAAGTACTGCAAAGGGTGGCGCCGCATGATATAAAACAAGTTTTCTGACGTTATTTCCCCGGCTGCTCAGTGCTCACATAAAAGATCGACAACGTTTCCATTCGGCAAATTGTCGTGACATGGCGTTTTGTTTACCTTGTGCGGGCGGGCGCGTCTGACGTTTCATGTACATCGTCGAATTGTGCTTGGTTGGATCCTTGTTCTGTTGCCTGCCGAATTTACATGGATGGTTTTTTGTTCATTCGTCATTTTTTGATTTGCATGGTTGTGGTGTGATGCCTTGTTTTAGGGAGGTAGGGGGTATGGGATGGATTATATCATACATGTCTGAGGCAATCATTCAGGGAAGAGAGGAGGTCTATATAACAAGCTGGGTATCTGGATTCTCGATTTCTTTCAATGATTTGCCCTCGCACTACTCAAGATATCCAAATCATTTACAGCTCACTTCGCTTCAACTTCAGTTCCTAAACTACCCCAGCACAATGGCATCCACAAACCCCGGAAACTTCGCCAACCGACCCACCGAAGAAGTGCGTGAAATCGCAAGTAAAGGCGGTCATGCTCATGCCTCCGGAGCCACCTCCCAATCCGCATCCACCACATCCGACAACCCAGGAAACTTCGCCAACCGGCCTACAGAAGAAGTGCGCGAGATCGCTAGTAAAGGCGGACAAGCTCGGGCTGCGCATTTGAGCGAGCGAGAGCAAGAGCCGGAGAATTTGGCGGGGAATGGCAATCCGGGGAATTTTGCGAATAGGCCGACGGAGGAGGTTAGGGAGATTGCTAGTAAGGGGGGACAGGCTAGGGCTGCGCATTTGAGTGAG
>QGMI01000387.1:0-32818 GCA_007821535.1 Lachnellula occidentalis
GAATGCCGATACCGCTAAAACGCGCACAGGCCACCCCACCTAAATCCTATAAACACTCAGACTGCCTGCATCACAGCGAATAATAGAGCTATAAAAAAAAATTTATAGCATTATAATATGCTAGTAAAGCTTTAAATATCTATCATATAATACTACTAAGCTTTCTAGCATTTAGGTGGTTATTTAAGAGTGAGAAGTCAGGTGCTATATGCGTATACGTCATCAGACCAATCAGAGGCCGTAAAAGTGAGCAAAAACCTCTCGCTAATCCCCAACCTCTTTTTGCCAAGACTTGAAAAACTTGGCACTTTTTCTGTGCCAAGACATTTGTCTTGGCAACACTACCTAGGTGTAGGATCTTTTTACTCAATCAAAGACCACTAATATTAAAATATTATTGGCATAGTAATATTTAAGGAAGCTATAAACCTTCTTACTTATACTTATACTTGTATCTATACCTACTACTATTTCTAGAAGTCTATAAATCTATCTACTATTTCTAGAAGTCTATAAATCTAGTCGTACCTACTATACCTCCTAAATTGATATTTACTAACTAATTAGGCTTCTATATACTAATTCTAGCTTTATACGACCTTATATGACATTCTACTAACTTCTACTACTAGTAGAAACTACTTGAAATCACTTCTACAACTTGAATAAGCTTTATAGAGTAATATGTAATACTTTTAGCTAGTTTATTACTCGATTTATAGCCTTCTTACTACTAGAAATCGAATTCACTTCGCATATATATATATGGGATGAAATGCTAAGATATCCTCTTATAAAGCTCTAGTAATATAGAGAGTCTAGTAAGAAATCCTTCTCTTTCTTATTAGAAATTGAAATCCTTTTAAGCAGATAGTTATTTAAGGAGTAGTAACCCTTCTTACTACTAAGGCAGCTACCTTAATAGTATTTATTATTAAATCTGCTATCCTATACTAGTAGGAGAGCTAGCAAAGCTTCTATAACGAAAAATACTTGATTTTATAGTCCTTTTCATCCTATTTCTACTTGAAAATTGACATTTTACTAGCGATATATAGCGCCTAGGCTTACCGCCCCTAAATATAGTATAGGATAGCCTTATAAACTGCATATAAAGGCTATATATTAAAGGGAACTACTATAACTAGAGATATACTCTCTTTACTACTAAATCTATCTGAAATTTAGGTAGGTAGTATTTAAGGAGTAGTGACCCTTTTTACTACTAAGGCAGCTACTTCTAAAGCTAATCATAGTTGAATCTACTATATTATATCTAGTAGGAGAGTAAGACTTAGTAAGCTTAGTTCTTATGACTTCTCCTTACTACTAAATCCTTAAATCTAGCTATATCTACAATCCTATAGCTTTATCGACTTTATCTAAACATTCTACCTACTTTTACTACTAGTAGAATCCTATTTTCACGCTAATTTTTAGGATCTACAAGCTTTTATAGAGCTAAATGTAAGCTTTACTGCCTTTCTAACCTCTATTTACTAAAAACCTTTTTACTCCTAACTAGACCTACTATCTTCTAGTCTTTACTAACTTTACCTAAAACATTCTACCTATATCTACTAGGGCAAAATGTACCTTTAATAATAAATATAGCATTTATAAGACCTAATACAAGTTTATAGCATTTATTTAATCTTTTCGCTAAAACATTTTTCTTGCCTAACTAGATTTATTATCTACTAGTTCTTACTAGATTACCCTAATATATTCTGCCTATATTTACTAGCTCCTAATGCTTAATACTACTTTGATAATTGCTTTAAAGAGGTAAATATAAGCCTATAGTATTTATCTAATCTTTTTACTAAAATATTTTTTATGCCTAGCTAGATTTATTATCTACTAGTTCTTACTATAATTTTCTAAAGCATTCTATCTATATTTACTACGTAAAATCTAGCTTTAATAACAATTATAGTATTTACAAGCTTCTATAGAACTAAATGCAAGCTTTAGCTTTCGTCTAAACCTTCCTTTACCTCTAAAAACCTTTCTTACTACTAAATCTAACCTACTTTTAGCCTCCTTTATATCATATAAGCTATACTAAGCTTACGATTCTCATCTGACCTTAGAGATACTACCTCTTAAAATAGCCTTTACCTTCTTAAAAACATAAGGAGATTATATAGTAGGGCAGTAAGCATACTACCTGCTAGGATATATAAAGCCTAAGAAGGGGCTAGCCTCTTTACGTTTTTATCTAATCTTAAATCTAGCTTGCTAGGTATAGTAATACTTGAATTTCAATCGATTTTACTTCTTTACTTAGATTTGCAGATAATTCACTAGGAGTTACGGCCTTAAATTTTAGGTATATGCCTATTAATACTCAATTTTAGCCTCTATATCTTCAATTTTCAAGTGAATCCGCAAATTGCAATTCTTTTAAGCTTTTTAGCTTCTTTTCACTTCTTTCCTCGATTTGTAAATAACCTACTAGAGTTTTAGCCTTAAAATTTAGGTATAACTACTATTTTATTTACCTTTCTTAGCTATTACCTTTACTGCCTATAAATCATCTACAAATTAATAAATTTTTAAGCTTTTATAAAGCTTACTTCTATATAACTACTTTGCTTTAGCTTTACTTTACTTCTACTTTCGCCTTACTTTACTTCTACTCTTATATACTTTAGTATCCCTACTTTTACCTTCTTTATTTAGTCTACCTTCTACGTCTACGCTTGTGCTAGATAGCCTAAGGGAGAGATATAGGAGGAAGGAGCCTAAAGGCTATGCCTAAGGGTAAAAGTAGATATAGAGGTAGAGTAAGTCTACTAGAGAGAGTAAGTCTACGAGGCTTACTACTAGGGAGAGCCTTACCTAGAGCCTCATCCTATATAGTACTCTGCTAGGGAGAGCCTTACCTAGAGCCTCATCCTACGTAGTACTCTACTAGGGAGAGCCTTACTTAGAGCCTTATCCTATATAGTACTCTACTAGGGAGAGCTTTACCTAGAGCCTTATCTTATATAGCATTCTACTAGAGAGAGCCTTACCTAGAGCCTTATCCTACGTAGTATTCTACTAGGGAGAGTAGTACTAGTTAGGAGTACTAGCTTGCTAGAGGATATCTTTTAATTTTTTCTCTTATTTCCTTTCTATTTTTACTACTTTTACTTACTTTTACTACCTTCTTTTACCTATACTAATACTGCTACAGTTTTATAGTACTACTTTTATCATATATTTAGCTTCTAAGCTAGGGAGAGCAGACGCTAGCATACTATTAGGCATACTTTTATATATATAGTTACTTAGCATTCTTCTATTTCTATTTAAGGAGAGTGTTAAGTTAGGAAATGGCTATGCTAGAATGCGTAAGAGCTAGTCACGTGATATGTCACGTGACTTAGGTTCGCACTAAGCAAAGCCTCTATCTATAGTCTCATCTACGTGTTCTCTATACTTAGACTCCTTAATGCAATTAGTATATACACTCAGATACCCTACGGTAATTCTAATAAGTTTAGAAAGCTCCTAGTACTAACTCTAATATAATAGAGCTCCTTTTTAAGTACTAACTCTAATATAAGAAGGAAGAAGGATAAGACATTAAGATATTAAAGTTCTTAGTACTAACTTTAGTATAATAGAATAGTATTAAATTATATAGAATAATTAAAGCTATAAGCTTCTAATACTAACTCTAGTATAATAGAGCTACTTTAGGTACTAATTCTAGTATAAGAAGCTTTATAATAATAGTATTATAAAGCTCTGCAAATTATTAAGATTAAGATAATTTTATCTTAAAAACTTGAAAAACTATTCTAAATTTACATTTTTTAGTCTAAAATCCCTAAAATCCCTAAAACATTATAATAATAGCAAATTCTAACTATGATGATAATATACTAGTAGGAAGTAGTACTAAGAATATGAATACCTATAAAACCCCTTTTTAAAAAAACCTTTTATAAGTCCTATAACCTCTTAGACCCTTATAAGCTATAATAATCCCTATTTCTAATAGCTATGAGGATATTATAAGTAGGGAGATATAAGGATAGCTAATTGATATTATAGATAGATTATTAGATTATAAGGTAATTAATAGATATGTTATCTTTTATATAATGCTATATAAGAAGAGGAGATACTATAATATTTAGCTATAGGATAACTTCTATAAAGATTTTAAAAGATAGGAGGAAGATAGCTTTAAGGCTAGTAATATGAAATTAAACTCTATATTTTATAATTACCTTTATTAAAATAGAGTCTTTATGCTAATACGAAATAGATATATTATGATAGAACTAGTAGCTATCTTAAATAAAGAAGAGAGATATAAATAGACGCTTATAAAGATTAAAGTATAATTTAAGAAGTATAAGTTATTCTAATTATAAGAAAACCCTAACTTTATTAAAGATGACTCTTTAATAATAGCTTTATAATACCTATTATCTTATTGCTAATTATTCTAGGCGCTAGACACTCTTATATCTCTCCTTCTTAAGATAATAAATAAAGTAATAGAATAACCTTAAAGAAAGATAAGTACTTTAAAGATAAAAGAGAGTATGCCTTAAGTACTAGTTAAATCTCCTAAGAAGGTCTAGTAGGAGATAATTGCTATATAGAAAGCAGCTAAAGAAGTAGCCTTAGTAAAGATAATTAATATAATAGAAGCCTAGCAAATAGCTAAAGTAGCTGATAAAGTAGAATAAAGATATATCTAGTAACTTAATATTAATACTAAAGTAGTAGAAGTAGAAGATAAACTCTAGCAAATTAAGTATAATAATACTTAAATATAAGCTAAAGCAAAGTAGAATCGTAGTAGAAATGACTAAAAGGAGTAGGAGAATCTATATGCTTATAACTGCTAAGCCTATAATAATGCTTTAAATAGTATATAAAGATACTATTAAAGTACTAAGCTTTATAGCAAAGATACTAATGCTAAAGAACCTAATTACCTCCCCTTATATTAATAAAGTATCTTAGATAATAGAAGTGTATATTTAATATAGCTATATAGTAATAATATCATGCGGCAGCTAGTTGATCTAGCTAAGCTCTATAATAATAAGAAGTACTATAAAGGAGTACTTTATGACATTCTTAATAATAAGCTATTAATCTTCTATAAGAATTGTCGCAATTTAAGTATTAATCCTTATAATTACGATTAAGCTTTCTCTATAATACTAAAAGGCTAGGCTTCTGATTACTATTATAAGGGCCTAGTAAATAAAGATCTCTCGTTTAATAGTATGATCAAGCGTATAAAAGCTTACTTTAAGACTAAAGAGAATTGCTAATTTTATATAGTAGAATAGAAAGAGACTATATTAGAAAAGGTTATTATAAAGCATAAAGATAAATCCCTTTCTAAATGCTTATAGGTCTTATTTAATAATCTGTAAGATATATAAGCTAGCCTCACTCTCGCTTACTAAGAAGAGCATATAATAAGAGATTAATTAATCTCTACTTATCATAGAATTAAAGAGTATAAAATGTATCTCTTTAACCTAGCGACTATATATAAAAGACTATATACTTAATTGCAAACTATAGTTAGTATATTAATGCAATTAATAAAGTCATTTAGATAGATCTAATAGAGCTAATTTATATTAGATCAAGTTCTTAAGAGAAGTACTTAAAAGTTTAATTAGAACTATCTAGATTATACTTTTAGAGGTAGAGGAAGCTATTATAAAGGCTTAGGTAGATCATATAGCTTTAATAGTAGACGTCCCTCTTACTTTAAAAGTGATTAAAGACTCTAGTAAACTTTATTAGATTAGAAGAAGTACTACGTCTATTAGAAGGAGGGATACTAGTCTATAAAACACCTAGAAAAGGAAAGAATTAAGGCATTCTTAAAGTTTAAGCGTATATCTTATAATACGAAACTTATAATAGCTTATTATTAAAGCTTTTTATTATAATATGAAGGCGTTAATAGATTAGAAGATAAGGAAGATAAGAGAGTAGAATAGCTACTAAGTTAACTCTAAATTGATAACGATAACGATAATGATAATGATAATAATAGACTATTTAATAGCATTTTCTTTACTAAATTTGGCTAAATTAATAGCTCTAAGATAATCTTAATCTTTAATAATTAATTAACCTTATATGCTTTTACTAAAGAAGTTAAATTCTTAGAAGAAAAGCAACTTAAGATAGTCTTATCTTATATATTATTAATATTTACCTTTAAAAACTAATACTTTACTAGCTAATTTTAAGGTATTATGCCTAATATAAAAGCTATAGGAATCTTTATAGTAGGAGAGTAATAATTCCTAGTACTTAAGAAGCAATTCCTAGATCTTAAGATTGATATTATAATAGTAAGAGAGTAGATAGTTTAATTTAATAAAGGCAAGACTACCTCTTTAGGAATAGTTATAGTTCCTACGCCTTTTAGACTAATCACCTTCTATATAGTCCCTATAAATACTTTATTCCTATACTGCCTTAAAGATATAGACTATATGAAAGTGAAGCTAGATAACCTTAAAAATATGCTCATCTAAGGCCTACAAATTGTATCTATCGTCTATAAATAGGGACATCTATAGATGCTCTTAGATTAGCTTAAATAAGTAGTATCTTAGAGTCATCTAATAGAAGTCGAGCTAAGATAGTTGTATTATCGATTTAGCTATCCCTTAGTTTTATAATTTACTAAAGTAATTAAATATATAGGCTTTAATCCTAATCTACTAGTTATTAAGAAGCTTATAGAATATTACTATTAATACTAGATGAATTAAAAAGTACTAGGCCGATTTAAGTTCTCACTTTATAACGACTATAACTTTAATTATAAGGTTATTATAGACATACTTTAGATTAAATCTAAGCTAGTTCTATAAATTATAGACGTTGCTATAAGCTTCTAGGCAGCTTAATAGCTAGTAGACATGTCTACTAGATATACATAAGATATACTTTAATTATGCTAGATTGATATATATTAGGGACCTTCTAATTTTATAACTTATAATACAAGAACGAACTTTGTATTAAGTAACTTTAGATAGTATACTAAATTAATAGGAATCTAGGTCAAGTAGGTTCTAGTTAAGGCTTATAATAGTATTAGAAAAGTAGAGCGATACTATATACTACTCTATTAAGCTTATAAAATCCTCTATGATTGTCGGGATATGTGGTCACATGACCTTAGCGTGTGATGACTAAGCTGCTGCAGAGGCTTAACTTCTAAGGCCTATAGTTAGAGATAACCTCTTCTCCTCTTATACATTACTACTATAACCCTAGATCAAGTCTTACTAGCTAGTATTAAGTAATTACCCCTATGATACTAATACTAATTAGTAGTTCTTCTTATAGAGATAACTATAGAATAGTAAGGCAATTCCTAAAAGGTAGAGAAAGTAGTATTATATACAAAAAGGCCTAGAATATTTCTATGCCTCTATATTAAAGGAGAGTAATAATAAGCTTATAGTTCTAAGTCTATATCTTTACTTTATTAGCATTCTCGTCAGGAAGAAGCATCTATTATGTAGAATAATCCTAATCTCTATAATACGCTCTAGTAAATTGCTAGTCTTCTAACTCTTTTTCGCTCCTATTTTGAATTACCTATCTTCTAACTCCTTTTTATTCACGTTTAATGCCTAGATTGAACTAAAATGATAATATAGACATAATAATAGCAATTATAATCCCTATTCTAAAGCAATATAACAATTAAGTTACTTATCCCCTATAGGGAAAGATAATTGATCCCTTGAAAGATAAAGAGATTACCCCTAAAGCAATTACTACTTTCCTTATTTATAAAATAGCAATTTAGAAGAAGTGATAATATACCGATAATATACTATAGACTGCATTTAGGGAAGACTTTAAGGGCTAGATATAAGACATATTCTAGATAAGTAGAGCCTGAATTATATAGGATTTTTAGGATATACTACAAGCCTATAGAGTCTTTATTAAGCTCGTTCCTAGAGGAGGAGGAAGAAGGAGAATTATAAAAGGACTACTTAATACTATTGCAGAAGAAGAGTAGAGCTAATAGTCTACTACTAAGATTAATAAGCAGATAGGGACTAATAAAGAATTTAACTCCTACTATAACCTAGCTTTTAAGAGAGATATCTATAAAGAAGTATTAATAACTAGGTCTCTTCCCCTAGCTTCTATTACCCTAGATCGATCTTATACTAGATTACTTACTCTATTAAATTATAAACCTCTCAAATCAAATGCCTAGTATAATATATGATTGCAAAAACGAGCTGAAGCTATTAAAGCGAAGCAACTAGTAGATCGATAATAAGTCGAGCTACTAGGCGCCCTAGAAGTATATAATCTATAATATACTTTTATAAATGTAGATATAAAGTAGCAAGAGTATGAGGAGGAGAAGGCTCGCTAGAATCAATATAATTCCTAAGATAATAACGATATAATATATCGAGATTATAGTAGAACAAATAGAGGCAACCTAGGCACTACAAATGCTACTAGCGCTAGTCCCCCGCGATCTATTGCTAGTACAGATAATATTATTCCTAATAAACTCGTATTAAAGCTCGCGAATCTATTAAAGTTCTATACTAAAGATAAGAAGTATAGTAGTAAAATCTACGAGAATATATAAGATAAGCTTTAAATCTTCTATAAAGTATATATCAATATTAGGCTTCCGAATGAATACTATAATAAAGCTATACTGATAATACTAAAGGGACAGGCTTAAGATTACTATTATAAATATATCTCTAGCTAAGGCTACGACTTTAATATAATAGTAAAGAAGATCGAGATGTACTTTAAGATAGAAGAGATATAGTAATTCTATATAAGCGAGTAGGGAGCAATAATGCTAGCAAGTATTATATATATGAATACTAGTAAATCTATTCCCTAGTATCTAGAAATACTCTTCAAAAAGCTCGTCATATTATAGATCATGTTGCCTATAGAATATTATTAAGATATAACTATTCGAAATTAGCTTATTACTTTATGTCGTAGTATTACTAAGTACAATCTTGCTCTTATAGCTCTAGGATGCTCTTTTAAGGCAGTCTGTAGTTAATTGAGATTTACGATTAGCAACTCTCTATAATCGAAGGTCTTAATTAATCAATTCAAATTAGATAGCTATATTACTATTACTAATCTTCATAATATTAACTTCCTCAACTGCAAATATAAAGGTAGAAGAAGCTAGCAAGGTAGTAATAACTCAAGAGCTAGCTTTAGAAGTAGACCTTTCTAAGGCAATAATAGATCTTTATTATTATTATTATAGAAGAAGTACTATATCTATAGGAAGCTAGGATACTAGTCTACGAAGTACCTAGTAGAGGAGTACTAGGCTTTATTTACTAAGTTCAAAAAGCAAAATCCTCTCCCTAATTAAAGCTATTCCTAATTGGTCGCTTACTACTAGAGCTTCCTAGTAGAGTAGGAAGGCGTTAATAGTATTGTAGATAAGCCTAGTAGTATCGTAGAAGATATTAACGACCTTAATATTAAGGACAATACGAACTTCAGTAAGTATTACTTTAATAAGTATGACAAAGATAACTACTTCTAAGTAGTAGCGATTTTAAATAACTAATCAGCATATTATACTTTCATAAAGTATAATATATCAGAGAAGTCTAATAATTCTAGCATCTATTTGACTAATCAGAATACCGGAAAGCAACTTAAGACTATCTTAGGAAGCTTATTACTAAGCGAAACGCCTATAAAAACGCCTACTAAAACGCCTATCAAAGCATCTAAACCGTATCCTACTAATAAGAGCAGTAAGATTAACGATTTATTATTATATACTTTTGAGACTTATTACAATTCTAATATTTTCTAGAGCATCATGCCTAATAGTAGTATATCTAGAGTATCTACTATTAGTAAACCTCAATTCTAGGCCCTATAGAAGCTTAATCGAAGTATCAAGCTTGATGATTTAATAGCAGGCTAGTAGAGCATTCATTTTAGTAAAGGAAAAGCAACCTCTAAGGGTATTATTATTATGCTAACCCTAATCGGACTAATCATATTCTACGTAGTCTTTATAGCTACTCCATTTTTGCTATATATCTAAGATATAGACTACTTGAATGTCTGACTTAATAACCTCTAGAATGTACTAGTTTAAGGCGATCGATATATCCCGATTATATACAATTAGGGATACCCTTAGATACTACTATATTATCTAGAATAAAGTATTACTTAGAGTTTGCTTACTAAGACTGAATTGCACTAATTGTATTAATGATTTAGGCACCTATTAGTACTTCAATTAGTTCGAGTATTCTAGCGAGCTAGATATAATACTAAATCAAAGGTGATTTGGACTATTATAAAGTACTACTACTAGTACTAGATATACTAAAAAGCTCCTAGAAGATTCAAGTTTATACTAAGTAATGATCTAGTCTTCAATTCTAAGATTATTATTAATATACTTTATATTAATAGGAAGGCAGTCCTTTAGGTCATTAATATAGTAACCTCCTTCTAGGCAACTCGTTTCCTAGATAATATATCTATAAAATATACCTAGGACACTCTGAGAATATACTAGATTAATATCTATTAGGGACCCCTAGATCTCGTAGTCTATAATGCTAGTACTAATTTTGCTTTAGTAGAATTTAGGCAAAATACAAAGGCGATATTAATATAGGTCAAAGAAGTGCCTATAGAATTGTATAATAGTATTAGAAAGGTAGAGCGCTACTATATACTACTTCGATAAGTCTTCTAGATCTTTAATAACAATTTAGGTAGCAATTTATCTTAGGAAGCTATCTTATAAATAGTAGTAAAAGTAATCAACGATTTGGTAGGCCCTAATAGGATTATCTTAACTTTGCTCATCTTTAGAGTATATCTTAGGATAATAGATAATGTAGTCCCTTCTCCTAGTATCATTTGACGAGCTAAAGCTATTTAGAAAGCAACTAAGGAGTTATAGAAGCTTCGAGCTAAATGCTAGGTCTAGGAAGTACTAGTAACTCGAAATGGCCCTAATATAAGCGCTATATTATTACTACTATTATAATTAGATATTCGCATTTACTACAAAAAGTATAGTTAGACAGGCCTATTTAAACTTATTAGAATCGAAGGAGAGAACTATATTATATAGATACTAGTAGGTCCTATAAGCTTTAGATCTATGTCGGTTTACTAGTTCTTTAATAATAAGAGCAATAATATTAATTGAGGAGCGATAGCAATAGCCCCTAAGAGTAGTCTATATCTTAAGCCTCAACTTAAGCCTTAGCTAGGGCCTTAGATTGAGCATTTAGAGCCCTAGAAGTAAGGTAGAGGTCGCCCTAAAGGCTCTAAGAATAAGCTAAAAGCGATTGAAAACGTTGATTTTATAAGCAATCTAGACTATAGCTTTATTGTAGCAATTAGCTATAATAGCTTTATCGCGATAATAGACCTAGATAGTACTATTACTATAGTATTTCTTACTTATAAGGAAGTAGCTAATCTTGAACTCTCTTATAAGCTACGAAGAGAAGGTAAGATTACTATCCCTAGGGTACTATTTGAGGCCTTAGATAATAATGAATTCGATAGACTATTAAGTAGAGGAGTCTTCGAATTTATGACTTATAATACTATGCTCTATAGTTATATACGTATCTTCAACTCTAGAATTATTAATAAGATTAAGGGAAAGGCAATAGATTCCCCCTTTAAAAAGTCGAGGCTAGTTATTTAGGGCTTTAATAATCGAGGGAAGGAAGCTATTTTGACGTAATCCCTAATGATCTAGAGGGTAAGCTAGAGAATCATTATAGCTCTAACCCTATTAGGAAGAAAGCTCCTAGGATATTGCAAATTAGAGCTATAGCTTCGCGATATTACTTAAGCTTATATACAATTAATATTAGAGCTAACTCGAATTATCTTAGCGTATTTACTATACTAGTTTCATTACTAATTCCCTAAAAATACTATTATTAGAGTTATTAAACCCCTATATAGAGTGCCCGAGGCAGGAACCTACTAGTTTATAATATACAACTCTTACTATAAGGAGAAACTCGTAATAATTACCTCTACGTATAACCTATACTTCCTAATTATAATAATAGGAGAGCAATTTAGGATCATAAGAATGTAGATAGATAATATGATTATCTTAGCAAATAATACATTTATATAGCATAAGGAAAACGAGCTAGTAAAGGCCAAATTAAGCGCGAAACCTAAGGAGAAGTTAATACTAAAGGCCCCTATGATTTTTAATAGATATATACTTACTATAAGTAATAGTAGGATCTTATTATAATAGAAAGAGTAAGGCAAGAAGATTGATCTAATTGATACTAAATCTAACGATTTCAAGTAAACCTACGTCTAGTAGCAAGCTTATAGAGCATATATTACTTCAATTTGCTAGCTAGAGGCTACATTCGATCTATTAGTAGTAGTATAATACTAAGACCCTATAAGGGAAGATATAGTACAACTTAATAAGTGCCTTAAATAGTAGATATAGTATCTTGATCGAGGCCTTGACTATATTATGCTAGACCTCTAAAGTATTAAACTTTATATCTTTATTAATAGCTCGTTTGCAAATAATAAAGATTTAAGTTCTTAGCTAGGGTATATTATTATAATTGCAAATGAATTAATAGAAGAGGATAGATTTATAGTTAATAGTAATCTTATCTACTAAAGTTCAACTAAGAGTAAATATATTATAAGAAGCATTCTAGTATCTAAGATCTATAGAATAGTAGCTAGTATTAATATTATAATCGCGATTAGTACTACTCTTAAGGTTATTACTATATAGCTAAGACTTCCTACTATCCTAGTAATCGTCTATATAGACTCCTACTTGCTATACGAGTATCTTGTAAAGCTTAGAACGATAAGGGAAAAGTGCCTCATAATTAATATTATAGCCCTTTAAGAGTCCTATAAGTACTAGGAGATCTATAAGATTTGCTAGATTAATAGCCAAGACAACCTAGTAGATGCTATAATAAAGTTAGTTCTAAATAAGGCTCTAGAGACCCTTATTAATATAAATGCCCTTACTATTCAGATTAAGGGATAGGTAAAGAGGGATATATAGGAACCTATAGAGCTATAGAAGGAGCTACAGCTTATGCCTATTTAAGACGAGTCTAAAATATATCTTATATACTTTTTGCTATAAATTCTAAATACTTATAAGGATACTTCCTTATCAATTGCTTATTAGTTGTAGCTGCTAGTATAACTATAGAAATGCTAATAGAAGTTTTTGCATTTTAGGGATATAATTAGCTGCTACTTATTTGAGTATTAGGTATATGATTTTTAGAACATATTATATAGTACTACTTTAGAAGGTAAGATCTATATTATATTAGCAATAGTAGATATAGAGGAACTTCTACTTTCTACCTATCCTGAATAGGCAACTAAGGCATAAAAGAGAGTTTACTAGTGTCGGGATATATAGTCACATGACCTTAGCATATAATGACTAAGCTGCTACAGAAGCTTAACCTCTAAGGCCTATAGTTAGGGATAACCTCTTCTCCTCTTATATATTACTACTATAATCCTAGATCAAGTCTTACTAGCTAGTATTAAGTGATCACCCCTATGATACTAATAATGATAATCTATAAGGGATATTAGACCTAGAAGCATTACTATAGATATCTATAAAGTTAGTAAATGATATAGTAGGTCTAAATAGCCTTATCCTAACCTTACTTATCTTTAGTACATATCTAAGAATAATAGAAGACTTACTACTATCATCTAATATTATCATAAGAGTAAAAGCAATTTAGAAAGTAATAAATAAAGTAAGATAACTTTATATAAAGAGGTAGGTAAATGACGTTCTAGTAATAAGGAATAGCTTTAGTATAATAGTAATACTAGTACTTTTCCTCTAATTAGAAGTATAAGTATATTATGAAGACGTTAGCTAGACTAGCCTATTTAAGCTTATTTTGATAGATAGCAAAAGTATAGTAATTTAGATGCCTTATAGACTAGCTAAATTTAAGTCTATAGTCATACGCTTATATCTTACTAATAAGAATAGCAATAAGGTTAATATGCCTATCTAGAATAACGATATCCTTAGAAGATTTAATAATACTATACTTAAAGTAGAGCTTTAGATCCTATGTAGTAGAAGCTACTTTAAGGGATTAAAGAATAAGCACTTAGCAATTCCTATTATAGATTAAGATGCTTACTATATTAAAGGCTATAAAGGTAGGAAGATAAAGGTAGTAGTCTTTATTACTTAGAAAGAGAAGTTAGATCTTAAACTAGCGATTAGACTATAATAAGAAGGTAAGATTATAACCCTTAGAGTACTATTCTAGGTAGTAGATATAGTAAAATTTAGAGGCTTGAATAATTAAAGAGTCTTTAATTTTAAGATCTATAATAAGAAGATCTATAGCTACATTTATATCTTTAACTCTTAAATAGTATATAAGATTAAGAAGAAAGTAACTAAATACCTCTATAAGAAATCTAAGCTTATTATTACTACGTATAGTAATAAAGGGAAAGAGTATATCCTCACGCAATCGCTAATGATTTAGAGGGCAAGCTAGCGTGTTATTTTAGCTATTACGCTATTACTTATAAACCTCTAGTTTAATATAGAGGAAGATTTTAAGCTATAGCTATATAATATCACTTAGGCCTATACTTAAGTAGATTTAAAGCTTAAGTACTAAATTCTAGTATATCTTCTAAAGGAATTAAAATACCTCTACCTTCTTAAGATGATTATGATTATTATTAAACCTCTTTATAGAATCATAAAGGTAGGAACCTACTAGTAGGTAACTTATTTTAAGTACTATAAGGAGAAGCTAATAATAAAAACGTTAATATATAACTTATGCTTCTTAATTTCTAAAACTAATAAAGTATTTAGCATTATAAGGATATAGATAGATAATACTATCATCTTATGTAATACTAAATTTGCTACTTTAGAATAAAAGGAGCTTATAAAGGCTAATCTTAAGGCGAAGCCTAAAGAGAAGTTTATAAGAGATAGTCTCCTGATCTTTAATGGCTGTATATTAATAATAGAGGGAAATAACCTCTTCTTATAATAAAAGGAGTAAGGGAAGAAGCTTAATCTAATTAACTTTAAAGTATATGACTTTAAGTAGACCTATATGTAATAATAAGCATGTAAAGCGTATATTATATTAATTTGCTAGCTAGAAGCAGCTTTCGATCTATTAGTAGTAGTATAATACTAAGACTCTAATATAAATAATATTATTATAGTTAATAAGTAACTTTAATAGTAGATAGAGAATCTAGACTATAGTCTATACTATATCCTACTAGACCTTAAAATAGCTAAGCTTTTCATCTTTATTAATAGATCCCTTGTAAATAATAAAGATTTAAGTTCCTAGTTAGGATATATTATTATTATTATAAATAAGTCACCTATTATAAATAACAAGTTTGTAGCAACTAGTAATATAGTCTATTAAAGCTTAATAAAGAGTAAATAAGTTATAAGAAGTAGCCTTATATCTAAGATCTATATAATAGTAGTAGGAGTAGATATAAGAGTAGCAATTAGTATAACTCTTAAGAAAATTACTAAATAGCTAGGGATTCTATAAATCCTAATTATAATCTATATGGATTCCTACTCCTTTTATAAGTATCTTATAAAGCTTAGAATAATAAAGGAAAAGCGCCTAATAATTGATATTATAAGACTTTAAAAATCTTATAAAGAGTAAGAACTATATAAGATTTAATAGATTAGTAGTAAAGATAACCTAGTAGATATAATAATAAAGACAAGTCCTAATAGAGTGCTATAGACCCTTATTAATGTAAATGCCCTTAAGATTTAAGTTAAAGGATAGGTGAAGAGAGGTATAATAATAGTAAACCCTAAGCTATAAGGCTAACCATATTAGTCTTCTCCTATAGTACGTTTTTAAGCGTTTTTAATATAGGATTCTAAGTAACCTAAGAATCTAAGTCTTATTAGTTTCTTATTAGTTTCTTAGATCCTTCTAAGCATTCTAATTAGTTAATTTAATCTTTAGCTATATCTAAACTATACTTTTAAACTATATTTCTCTTACATTTTCCTTATATTTATTTAAGTATCACTTTATTATAATATATATGTAAATAAAGCATTTACTTCTATTATCATAAGACTTATATTATACAGGCAATATAAGGTGCGATAGACTATATACTAGTATAGAAGGAAATGATAGATCTTGATCCTAATAAGGCAACGCTAGCGATAAAAGAGAAGTTACTAGTATTAGGATAATAGGATCACTATATAATGCTTTGTAGTCATATAACTTAGCGCGTGCTAAGTTAGTAGTATAGAGGCTTAACCTCTATAATATAGGACTATTATAAATGCTAAGTAATATTAACTAGAACCTAGAACATGAGCTACTAGCTAGTATAAAGTGATCTAATCTGTTACCTGTGATACCAACAATTTATGAAAGTATGATTTATTAAATTCCAATTGCAGACTATGGCTTTGGAGTTCGACAGGATATATTCGCCCCTCTCTTAGGCAATGGGATATTCACTCAGGAGGGTTCGGCCTGGAAGCATTCTAGAGAATTGTTGCGAAAACAATTTATTCATGCAAAATACCAGAACCTCGACCACTTCCGAGAGCATGTGGATAATCTCATCGCACATCTACCCCTCGATGGGGTCGTTGATCTACAGCCACTATTCTTTAATCTGACGTTGGACACAACGACTGCTTTGTTGTTCGGACGTTCAGTCTACAGTTTGAGAGCAGACATCGACCAGGACAACGAAAACAAAGTCTTTGCAGAGAGCTTTAATATAGCCTTAGAAGGCTTAGCCAAACGTTTTCGCATCGCCCCATGGCATTTCTTGTACAGCCCTGGGAGCTTTCGACAAGCTTGTTCCAATGTTCATCGTTTTGTTGAGCAATACATTCAAGAGCGGAATTTGAAGGACGAGACTGAATCTTTCGGAGAAGACTCGTACGGTTTTATCCACCAGGTTGCAGAGGAATCGGAGAGTCCCAAAGAACTTCGCGACCAACTGCTCAACGTGCTGTTAGCTGGGCGAGATACTACAGCATGTTGCTTATCCTGGACTTTGTAAGTTTTGATCCTGTTTCACCAGGGTTCACCGAGCTGATAGGATCTACCTATGCAGCCGCCTTCTTGTCCGACACCCTCATGTAATGAATCGCCTTCGTAATGAAGTCGCCACTATTATGGGCGGGTCAGAGCAGCCAAGCCGAGAACAGATCAGACGGATGCCATTTCTCGCTTGTGTTATCAAGGAGAGTAAGTAAATGCCCTGTCCCAAGCGAACAACGAAGCTCAATCGATTTAGGTCTTCGGCTCTATCCTTCGGTGCCCTTGAATAACCGTACAGTCACGAAAACCACCATGTTACCCACTGGTGGTGGGCCTGATGGAATTAGTCCCATTTTAGTAAGGAAGGGCGAGCTGGTCGTCTTTTCTCAGTACGTCAATTCTCGAAAGAGAAACATCTTTGGGGCGGATGCGGATGATTTTCATCCAGAGAGGTGGGAAGACGGTGGACTCTCCAATATTGGATGGGCTTATTTTCCATTCAGTGGTGGGCCAAGGCAATGTTTGGGAGAAGACTTCGCGCTCATGGAGGTTTCATATACTGTTGTAAGACTTTTACAGGCTTCTTTGGCCGTCTCATTACCTGCAGGCGAGAAGATCGAGCCTGTTGGAATGGAGAAGCAACGACTAACACTTGTTCTCCAAAGTGCAGATGGATGCAAGGTCCAGTTTAAACGTTGATGAACACTCTATAACAAATACACAATTGCCTCCAACCCCGTAAGAAACGAATGTTACATCTATGTTACACACATACATGGAAACCTCAAGCCACTAACAAAGGATGACATGCTGCTTCGCATTCGCACCTTTGATAGAGGAAATGCTCTTTAATTGGTCACTGGCTACGGTAGCAGCCGTGAGGCGCAGATATTCAGTAACGAACCGGAAGTCCCGCATTTGACATGGCGCTAGGAGAGGGGGTTGGAGGGGTGTTTCAGGCGACCACCCTCGTACTACGTACGGCTCTGGCTGCTTCTCACCAGTCTAAGAAAGGCAGACCTGTATCGGGATAGTCATAGAGCAGCTTGTGCCCCGGCGGTATGATGCAACAACTTGACGCGCTGCTCCTATTTCTTCCCGCACTTCGAGTCCATATTTTCGTTCAACTAATAATCCAATTACCGACTCAAGCTTCGGCCATGAAGGCTACAGCCCCGCATGTCTATGGAATTCAAGAGCTGTACCGCGCTGTCGATGCACCAGCTGAAATCGAGTACGTAGGAGTTTTCACTGTATTCATGAACCGTCTACGTATGCCTTAGACAAGGACGAGAGATGACTCTTGTGAATGGCACTCCAACAACTTACCATTCTGACCTGTTTGTAACATCCAGTATTGTCGCAGTCCATGGGCTTAATGGAGACTCAATCAAGACTTGGACATCCGAGCCAGAGGGCATTTGCTGGCTCAACCATCCCGATTTCTTACCAAAATACGTGAACCGCGCTCGAGTGTTGACTTGGGGATATAATGCAAACGTTTCTTCGCTGAATGGAGGAACAACAAGTTCCGACAGAATTTTACAGCATGCTCAAACACTTGTGGCACAATTACATGCTGATCGAGAGGTATGTACATTCGTTCTTTCAACGAAGCAAGCAAGCATGAAGGCTATCCCACATAAACCAACAACTTGCTGACAACTAGCAGCTTGAAGGTGCCCAAGACCGACCGATCATATTTCTGTGTCACTCCTTGGGTGGTATTATAGTCAAAAGAGTAAGCAACTTGCTTCTATTGAGAATCACAATCAGATTTTAACAATATGGATGAACAGGCTCTTGCATACTCAGCGAGTCGCAGTGCTCCGAAAATAAGGCATCTGCAATCAGTATACACTTGCACATACGCTATTCTCTTCTTCGGCACTCCACATAACGGCTCCAATAAAGCACGTCTCCTCAGCAGTCTCCAAAAACTTGCCACTCTCTCCATTCCCAAAACAGCAATACAATTCGAATCCAGCCTCTTAAAAGCGCTCGAAAAAGAATCCGAGACTCTCCAAAACATCACAGACCAGTTCGCTCCTCTGATGTGCAACTTCTGCATCTTCTTTTTCTGGGAACAAGAGAAAACAGACCTGAAATATACAAAGGAGTGTATTGTTGACGAAGCGAGCGCGGCGCCTATCTTGGATGATACAGAGAGGAGTGGGATTGCGGGGGATCATAGGGGAATGTGCAGGTTTAAAAAGAACACCTCGCAAGATTTCCGGACTGTTGTCGCTGCGTTGCGGAGGTATAGTCAGCAAGCGCCTGAAGTAATTCATGGAAGGCTGCTTGAAGCGGAATCATTAGACAGAGACCGTCGAGGACAGGAAGCCATGAAGTTGCTGAGGTATGGCAGACCACCAATGGGTGCAAATTTGATAGAGAGTTCTAGTAGTAAAGACTGCTGACGCTGAAAAATGATGATGGCCGTGAAAGAGCAGAGCAGAGCACATTAGTCCTTTTCTTTGACCGAATGCAATCGTCCGCACAATCAGCTGGATTAGAATTGTAAAGGGTGTGATATGACGAAAGTAGACCGGCGAGGAATTGCTCCACGAGCGTGCTCATAAAAGGAGAGAGAATCGCAACTTGGAATACAAGTGAGTTTTAGAAGAAAATTGTATAGAACGCAAGAATACCTATGGGGTTTGTATTTCATTGGATCAACTTTGCCGTATATGGCATCTGGTGGATGAATAAAATGGGAAGGCTTGTTGAGAGGACATGAGTTTGGTAGCTCGCTTGAGCCGCGGGAGGTCGAAGGACGAATACATTTCTTAGAGAGGATTTTGATGAAGAGAAGATGCAGATACGACTGTCCCAAAAATTGGAATATCAACACTGCCATCAAAGCTCTTGTTTCTTTTCATTCCAGCTAATGAGTGAGCGCCATCAGGATCTATCATTTCTTAGTCCAGAAGTCCAATCTACCATCCATTCCCAACAACGCCAGTCCCATCACGAGACATTTTCCAATCCGTCATCATTCATCAATTTACTCAACAAGCTCAAGCCATCTTACAATAATTAGCAGGAAAGACGCCTTTCCTGCCCCTTATTTCGCCATCCCACCAGTCATCCGTACTGTCCGTCTTCTTGATGATCTTAATTTGGTCGCCTTCACTGAAACTCAAATCCCCCTGGCTTTGGCCTTCAAATGCATACAGTGCTGTTACATAAAGATTTTGTGATCCAATTCGTTTTGGTGGTGGTGGGGGCGGTTTCTTCTTTGCCGCAGCTGATCGTTGGAAGTAGTCCCCACTCGGACGGCCGGTGAGTGCGCAGAATATGATGACACTGGTGTGAGATGCGTAGAGTAGTCTGGATAACTGGGAGTTGGTAGAGCCGGCTCTGGAGAAGGAGACGGCTCAGGGGCCGGTGGGGCGGAGACGAGCATTGAATTCGAAGTTGGAATCCGTGCCATACGCGGTTTTGGACTGGGAGATGGCTTCCGTGCCATTCGCATTTCTGGATTGGGGGATGGCATCCGGCCCGGTCGCATGTCTCCATTGGGAGATGGCATCCGGCCCATTCGCGGTTCCGAATTGGGTGATGGAGGTGCATCTAACTTGCCTTGGGGTGTGGCTCTTCTGTTTGCGATGCCATTCCGAAGGCCAAGTCCCGTTATGGAACCGTGTTTCGTAGGATCATTTCCCAGGGCCATAGGTTGGTGAACAGTTCTTCCTCGAGCAAGACAGTTGATTCTCTCGATTTGCTCTTGAATAGGTTTGAAATCTGCATTCCATACTGATATGACATCTTCCATTGGGGGTGAAGGGGATTGAAATCCAGTCTCTTCGGCATAATTGTGGAGAGCCGTATAATATTGAGCCAATAGTGTATTTTGGATCATGATCTGTACCGCCAGAAGATGGGGAATAATTGAGAACGCTGCAGCTATGATTGGAGGAAGTGTTTGTCTTAGGCCTTCGTCTGCGACCTTGAAAGCCTGAAGGAACCGTTAGCAAGTGTACCTGGGAACAAGAGTTTGTAGTAATCATACGTCTGAAGCCCTTGACAATTCCTCCTCTGCTTTCGCCAATGCCACGTTTTCGCGATCATTGCGTATTACCTTCTTGGTCTGCAGACTGTTCACTTTGTCTATATACCGCTCCCAATCGACTCGTTTGTTTTCTCTCTTTTTGATCGTCTTTCGTAGAGGTTGGAGGAATTCCCTCGCATCACCCGCAGGTCGAATAATTCTGGAATCCATCAGGACAACTTCCTCAAGAAGATCCGACTTCAAATCCGTGTAGACGTTCTTCAATTTAGTCGTCCGCTCCATTTGTTCTTCTGGTGTAATAATAGGGTCGTGGCCGTGTCCATCGCTCGCTCCAACGATAGGATCGTAGAGCTCCTCGAACACGGTTACGCATCCTAGTTGTATGTTGAGTATAGACACCCAGGCGTCCCTCCAAGCTTTTGATGCTTCCATGATCTAGAACAAAAGTCAGTGGGAAATCTCACCAAGCAGGGAAATCTGGCGACTGACCTTGGTGAGCATTTTATCCGCATCTTCAAAATCATTGAGAAGCACTGAGACTTTGGCACTGTCTTCTCCGCCTTTTCCCCTCGCCCTTGCGATTTGGCGCTGCATAGAATCCATATCGAGGCAGTTTGTTGTGTGCTGTGCTTAGGTGTTCTGTTGGTATAGGCAGGTAGTGACTGGGTTCTGCCTAGTATGTTGTATACTGGCTAGCGGGAGTTGGTAGATCAAGAAGGATAGATAGATGGGTGGATGGTGGATGGTGGATGGTGGATGGAGACCAGAAAGTAGAGGTCGTGGAAAAGTCAAGAGACAGATTGTAGGATTTGGAGGGGCACAGCCTTCGTGTGGAAGCAAAAAGAGTGGTGGTGATCAAATGCGAAAAGCGTGAGGCGCAAGCTATCGAGCTGTGGGTGGGGTGTTGGGTTGGATGCGGATGCTGCTGAATAGCTGAAACTGGTTCGCGGGGCCCTGGCGCACATCAGTCAGGGGCTGCGGCTTGAGCCTAAAATGAGATGCTGCCACTCATCCTGCGAGCCTGCGATACTCGTACTCGAGTACTTACTGTATTAGTGGTTCATTCCAACAGCCTCCACCTGCCTGGGTGTCTGCCTGGCTCGGGTTTTTATGTATCAAAAGTCGAGGATATGAATTGAACACGGAGACAGATCTAGATTGTATGTACGAAAGTATCTCTCAAAGTGCGGGATCCCCTCCCCTCTTTCTTTACTCGAGTAGCTCGATTTTAAAGCCCGCATCTTGGCCCATGCCGTAGCTATTTTGGGAAACAGCCATCTACCTACACGTGACGCATCATACTTTCGCGTTGGACTGGAAGGCGCGTCGCGTCAAACCTCTACAACAATCAGCTGGCGCAAGCAAACACACCCAATAACCATTCAAGTATACTATGAGTCACCCGCAGCAAGGAATCTATCTATCATGGCCGGCGTCTACGGTTCAGCAACCTCGATGGAAGTTCCCCAAACGCAAAACACAGCGCCCGTCCTCGAATTCAGATGTCTCTATACCCAGCAAATACGGCAGAAGGTGAAACGTTGGCAAGATGGCCGGCTCAAATATCATACATTCAACAAGCGGGTCATGGTTTACGATGAACGTTCGAACTTCGTGGGCGACACACATTGGCAGGAGGATACAGAGCTTGAAGAGGGGGAAGAACTTGAACTAGAACGCAACGGGTTCTTAGTTCAAGTAGCAGATTTCATTGGCAAGAGAGATCAGGACCTCACCGAAATCGTGGATAAGCGGATCAAGGAGAAGGAAGAGAGGGCAGCGGCGAAACTGGCAGCGTCACCCGCGGTTGGACGGGCTCACGAATTCGGTACACCAGTACCTTGTTTGACGCCAAAGCCTCTCAATACACTATTAACCCCTACTGGACACTATGGAAGAGCTGTAGTGTCGAGTAACTCACCGTTTGAGGAGAGGCAACATCAAAATGGCAGAGGGGGTGGGAGCGAAAACGAGCCACCTGCGAAAAGACGGAAGCAGAACGAGTCTTCACAAAGCAAGAATGGGTACGCTCAGAATTTGATGGGCGCCTCCTTGACTCTGGCCTCTTCCAAACCTCCGGGTACAGCCTCGATACGTTACGAGCCCTTCAAGACGAAACCCTCTATATCACAGCGGCCCCAAATGACCATAGATCTCACATCCGACGATGACGGAGAGCTTGGACCTATCAGGTCGATAAAGTCTGGAGCAAGAGAAAGTGTCTTGAAGAACAGGCGAGAAACGACACAGAAAACAAAACGTCATAAGTCCCCTCCAGCCAAAAGCACATACGCAGGCAACCTTACAGGTGTTTCTTTGAGTTTATCACGACCGGACCCAGTTCAGTCAAAGCGACCAAGCATTGTTCCCGTGCTCAAACCAAATTTACACGATCTGCGGGATGGTTCAAATTCTTCTACGGAAGAGAATGATAGCTTCCTGGACATTGATTCTTCTAGAAATCAAACACCTGCACCACTTACGAAAAAAAGAGATTCGAAGACGACTAAGACGAAACCAAGACCAAGAAGCCTTTCTCTTGCCTCATCTTCACCGCCAATTGAGCGCAGCAGCAAACCGAAACCTGCATCCAGAAAAGAGCTCGTTCATCGCTCTCGCTCTCGCTCTTCTTCTCCGGTACCGGAACGGCCACTCAAGAAGTCCAAAACTGTGCCATCTATTACACGGAATCAGACCATCAGTTCTCCTCGTCCTTCATCTCCGATGGTCGCCCATATTTCACGACAGACAGATGAACAGCCCGTGTCTGCTCTACGAATAAAGGCTAGACCTCCACGAAAGATGATGATGCTGATGAATCGTCCCAGCTCTCGCTCATCTCTGCGTGAGGATGTTGGACACACCCCCAACACCGCCAAAAAGCAGGCAAGTACAACCAATGAAATTGTGCTCTCTCAAGCAACACAGGATTTGGATGCTTTCTGCCAAAAGCAAGAAGAGAGTTTACAAGCTCGTTTGAATGGGCGGAGACCTAAGCCTAGCTTAGACCTGGATGACTTTGATTCTTCTCCACTCGATACTGGCATCAACCATCAGGCGATTGACGATCTTTTGACCCATAAAGAAACTGCGGTCCGTTCAATAGGCGTACCCGAGTTGAATCGAGCTGCAAGTGCTTCGAAAGTCACTTCGAAAAATCACAGTGTGCCGTCTGCGAAGCTTGTGGATAGCAAAGTCCAAGAAGGTGCAGCAGATAAGGATATCACGAATCGACAAATCTATACTAGTAATATAGCGGATCCCCCAAATGCAATTGTCTCCGAGCATTTAGATTCAAGACTCCGCGAAGAGGTTCGTCCAGTTTCTCCCAAGGTATTGCCAAAAGCCGGCGCCACCAATGCCAATACACATGTTTCGGACAAGGCAGGGGTATTAAAGCCTCTCGAAATCGTTCTTGAAAGTAATAAGGCGACTACTTCTACAAAAGATGTTTCGAAACTAGCTTCTGAGGTCATTTCCGCAAAGGCTGTGGCCGTAAATGTCCCACCGGCTCAGACTATAGGCAACAAAGGGAAAACTGTATCCAAGGCGACGCCTAGGATTAATCCTCCTCGACCTCACAAATCTCCCAAAGATGTTAACGGAGCGCTCGAGCCCACACTTGAACACTTTCGATCTCTCGTTAAAGCTTCTTCTACATCTCCGACTCAGCCAGATAAGCCACCCACTAAGCTTGAAAATACGGTGACTGAACACGCAGAAAAGCTTCTAAATGAGAATCTAGATCAACAAGAAACGGAGCTGGCATCACCTGAAGTTCAATTTGAGCAACTGCACAACTCGCCTTCCGTCGAACAAGCTTTGCCGAGCGAAGCTAGGGATTCGGTTAGTTTTGGGTTTCGATCAGCAAACAATTTGCATGCTACAAATGCATCTGAAGTTATCAAGACCTTGGCGGCTACAAGCAACGCAAGGTCGGACCCACCTAAAGTCAAAATACCGAACCCTGCGACACGTGGAAAGTCTCTTCAGGAAACGGTTGCCGAAAGCAATGATGCGATGGCCCAGTCTTTGAAAGCCGTTATGCCGCCTCCTGCTCCGCGAATCTCGAGCCGGCCCGTAGACCGGGTGGTCTCGGCCCGGAACGACGTTGACGTTCTAATAGAAGGGCAACAGACTGGTTCAGATGGGGTGTCTCTTGGACCTTGGAGCAGAGAATCTTTTGATTTGTTTGGGAGCTGGAAGCCTCCTGGTAGAGCAACAAATTCTGGACCAATAGCTGGCTAGGCACGAAAAATACACAATTGCATACTATTGTGGGAACGCATACTCGGTGTATCATCCAGGTAAACTTGACAAATTATCCTAACTTCATATCATGATGAAGCCGGAGCCTCTCGAGTCTCAACGGAATTAAGCTTACGAACAGTAAAGTACTGTCAGACCTCAATAGCTTGATCCTTTGAAAGGAGATGCTCCGTAAAAGAAGTCTAGGCCCGCATCACATGTGTGGATGAGGCTGATTGAGGTGGCAAAAGTTGAGGCTGACAACAAGAGGCCTGCGTTAGTTTTCCTGGGAAAACGTAGAGGCTGCATTGGAAAAACGCCATCTACCGTTTGGAGCATCTTGAAACAAACACCTTCTGCTAGTGCGAGAAGTATTATGCACTTTTGTCACCAAAACATCACGTTCACGTTGCCTGCACCTGCCAGGCTGCCACAGTCCATGATTTGATAATTGTCGCTAACGATAGAAAGGGCAGGAGCAGGGGCAGGGGTACGGGGGTAAATTTACAGGATCCCGTCAAGACGATTTGGTGTGCACTGCCACAAAATGGTCTGGATTGGAATTCGCTTCATCACCAAATTTCTTCGTCCCTTCTCAGCCGTTCACGCGCCTCATTGAACATCATCAATGGATCCTTCATCATCACAAATTTCAATTGCGCGAATATGGACGCCGGAATTTTATCACCGTTTGAAGTCGAGTGTATCGATGCATTCATCGTACCGCGATGCCAGTTGTACAGTAGGCAATTCCTCACCGGCAGCCTGCCTCCAGGTTGGTTCGGTTGACAGGCGGGCGGCGCCCTCGAGATACTGCCCGCGAGAGAGCCTTGTCCTCGTCGTATTTATACTTATCAGGCCTGCCCCCTTCATCCAAAGTCAAGTTAGCTCTCCTTGTCATTCATCGTTTGTATCTTTAAACGCTACATCGTACTATATCATCTGAGAAGTCTCTTCGAGGTTCACAAGACCTCATCTACTGACTTGGTTTTCTTCTGCTCAAAGCCCGTAGCCTCGACCCCTCCTCTGTAGCCTCAACACTCAATTTCCACCGCCACTGCACAATGTACAGTCCACCGACTGGAGATATGCACCGACTATCACCATCTAGTCCTGCGAGGCTCGCTCATTCCAATTTGACAGTCAGGACATCCTCCACGTCGACAAGACCATCACCAGCACCTCAAAGCGCAGCCTCCCCACCAAAACGGCCTTATCCTTCGTACCCTATCCCTATACCGCCCGAGAAGCTAGACAAGGCATTGGAAATCTACGAGAAATACAAGCAGGCCATAAAAGAGGAAGAGTTCGCCAATCTTCAAAATGCATCTCGATCTGCCACGACCGATGATGGTTATCAACTTCGCGTACCAGGAACATCGGCTCCAGGCTCTGTCACCTCTCACACATCCTCAGGTCGTCTCAGAGCAGGTTCGGCTTCGACTTCGCAGTATGATGCGACTGAAATGTCGTCCGTTATGTCGTTCAGCGGTAGCGAGAGCCCGTTGTCCGCCGAATTGAGCACTTTTGATGGACAGAAAGTCAAACGTCGGTCGAGAAAGAGGTTTACTAAACTAGGCAAAGAAAAGACAGCCTTGGTACGCCATTTACGTTCGTGCTGGGTCTGCCACAAGCGGAGAGTTAAGGTGAGTCGAAGCCTTTTCTGAAATGGCTTGCAAAGCTGACTTGAGATTACAGTGTGACTTATTCACCCATCACGATATTCGGTCCCTCGAAGTTATCCTTCAGGCTCGATCGAATAGACGACGCCCACATTCACAACACCACTCGCGATCTTCCATATCAAATACCTCTGGACAGAATGCTAGATCACTATCAGCAGGGCACGCTCCGGTAGAGCAACCAGACGCATTGTTGTTGGGTCTTGGTCAAAATGAAGAACTGCAAAGCTCAGCACCATTCGACATGACCTATCTCGACATCCAATCCCCTGCTCCAGGCGAAGCATCGCCAGGCATCTCAGCTCCCGCCACTATCTACTACGATACCCCCAATATTTCAGCTCTCAGTCCCAATCCATATGGCATGTATCAAAACGGCAACATGTTCCCCATCGGCGTCCATCGTGACGGCTATTTCATGTGCTCGCACTTGGGAGGCTTCTGCTTTGAACGTTTCGCCGACCTAGAACAACTGCAGAATCATTTCGAGGTTGAACATTTCGCTTTCACTCGAATTGATCCGGCTCACAGATATGTTTGCTTATCGTGCCAGCACTACAATGAGAGTATATCTGCGCCTTGCTACAATTGCGGTCAGGGAATCGTTGAGATTTGGATCTACGGGAACTTCATTCACAATCCTTCACATCACCGGTACTCCCCAGATGGGCAGGACTTGTTAATGAATAGCATGTCGTCAGCACCTTATTACCCCTCAGCATACGACAGGTCGACGTCAAATGTCCCAGAAAACCCAGACATGCATGGTGAGAACTTCAATAACACCGGAAACTATGACTTCCAGCCCAGTAATTCCTACGGAAGCGGTCCGAGTCCTGGATACGACTACAACCCCCCATCAAATGGCAATCAGTTTCATGGCAGCCAATTCCAACTGCGAGCGTGGGAGTCCGCCGACTCAAAAACACTCTCGCTGCAACTCCAACATCAAACCCAAAACTCCAACTCCCGTCAACGAAGAGCCCTCCTCGCCCTTGCTCTCCTCATCACAGCCCTAACACTCTGCTGCTCCTACACCTGGCTCATGACCGCAGCCCGCACTCTCATCCCCCACTCATCGACTGCCAACCTACCCATCATAGGATTCGTAGGTATCGTGGCTTCCTTTGCAATGTGTTCGAGTATCAAACACTTCACCGTGCGCAGGGCTCAATATGTAAGCCTCCCCCTCCCCCCGAGAGAGAGATAGATACATCAGGAGCGATTATGCTGATACGAATGCGAATGCAGAGTCCGCAGAAATGCCCGTTGTATGTTCTGAGTAGTCGGCCGATGAGGGTTCTGCGGGAGAGGGCGCCGGATACGTATGTGAGGGGTGGGATGTTTTCGTGACGTGACGATGAGATGACGAGTCCATTGTATTCCATAACGACGCGCTGCTTCTTTGCTTTCGCTTGTATATATTGATTGCATGATTTGCATCGAGGTTGGATTGACTTGGTGCCGTTACTCATATAGAGTTGGGCGAGCGAGCGAGCCAGTTATGTGTATCATATACCAGCACGTCCTTTAAAACCAGCCAGGGGTGATGGGAAAGGGAGGAGGGAGGTTGTTTGTGTTGGAGCACTCACTCACTCACTGGCCGGCGTATGTACAAATAAATATACGAAATGATTAAATGAGAATCTCTTTTCAACTCCCCGCCCCGCGCTTTTTACCAAAGAAAGACAGCGAGGAAGAAAGAAAGGAAGAGAGGAAGGGAAGGAAGGCATACTAAAGGAATGTGGGGTTGCATGTATACATGATTTTACTAGTTGTGAACTTGAACTTGAATTTCTGGTGTTGGATTAGAGTGTGGAAGGTTCTGTATGGGTCACGCACGTACTGGAAGGGCCTGTGTTGGTGGGAAGAAAGACAGCGAGGAAGAAAGGAAGGAAGAGAGGAAGGGAAGGAATGCAGGCATACTAAAGCGGAATGTATGTGAGATTGCATGCATACATGGTTCTACTAGTTGTGAACTTGAACTTGAATTTCTGGTGTTGGATCAGAGTGTGGAAGGTTCTGTATGCGTCACGCGCGTACTTATTGGGCTTGTGTTGAGGGGAGAAAGATACCAGGGGTCGCGATAGAGATAGAGATATAAATATAGATGGTGTGGCGAAGATAGTCTAGGGTTAAATACTTTGAGGCCGGAGAGGTTGATGAGATTTACTATTTTTTGTCTATGGAGCGAGCGCATCATGTCACTGTGCCGAAGTAAATTTTATTTCGCCGTTGATTGTATGCTAGCTAGGCTATGGGTATCTTTCACAAACATCAACGGCATCCATCTCCACATGGTTTCTCATAACTGATCCAACTACCTTCGGATATACTTTCTTGGGCTTCTGCCCTTCTAGAATTCTTTCAATAGAAAGAAACAGTAAGATGGCTCATCATCCCCAGCCATTGCGGTCTCCTGGCCTCAGGAGAATCCAAATCTTTGGATGGGTTGTTTTGAGATGAATGGGACTGAACGGTGTTAGTCGCATGACCTCGGAATATGTGGGAAGGAGGGATCATACGCTTGGAGAATCGACTTCGAGGTATGCACCACAACAATCCTTATGTGACCCACGGAGTAGTGACAACATCTTCGCCACACCAGATGATGAAGGGGGGATTGCCACGAGCGCAGCAATTACTGCTACTCTCGCGATTGAAGCCAATGAACTGCCTTCAGTCCATTCCCGACATCCCTTTGGAACCTCCTTGAAGAGTCCCGTATTCGAGACAGTCAGGACAGCGATGCACGACAGTGCAGCGAGCTGAACTTGTCGTGGGGTGGAAAGCAGGAGGGCGGCGACGGGGATGAAGAGTGATAGCAGCATTGAAGACGAGATTCGGGTAATCTATTTCATGTTAGCCATTTATACAGATTGAGGGAACAAGAAGGGCTAGCATACAGATGCGACGAAAGCAGCAGCCATCGCTGCAAAGACCAAGGTCATTATGCCCGTGCTGTAATGCAAGACGGTGTCGAGTACAGGAGCGGCAGCGACAATGCCCTCGCTCGAGACAGTAGTTCGTGGAATTGAACCACGCGAGTATGCATCATGACCTTCTGGTCGTGATTCATCTCGGGAACCCTCGACATACTGTAGCGACGAGGCAGCTCCGTGCTGCTCTGCTTGAGCCGGGTCAGTGGGGTATGTGAGATGCGATCTTGAGACGCGGGAAGGTTGTGTTCGATCTGCGTCTCGTTGCCGGTCCGCAATATCCATCTGGAAGACCGAATTGAGGTATCCTCTAGCCTGTTGCTCTTGGTCATCACCTGATGTCGGCATACCCGAAACAATCTCAGTATTCTTCATGAATCTGTCGACTTGCATGATGAGAAGGGGGGATGAGGGGGTATCCTGTATCGCCGGAACCGCGGGTCCAGAGCCTACGCCCGAAGCAAATGCTCCTTCGTATGCGTCTTCGTAGGACGAGAGACCATATCTTGTGTCGTCCCCCGGTAGAAGGACGGCATGAGAGTCAGATCTTGGTGGTGTGCTACGGCTGTCCTGTGAATTCAAGTGATGATCGTACAATGACTCAACGGACTGAGACAATGACAATGCATCGCCGGGACCATCAGGCCAAATGTTGTCAGCAGGCGTCCCAACGGTTTGTGGGGAGACGTTGGTGGTGGGGTAGATCGAGCTCTCCCCCGACTCTGGGGTGAAAGAAGACGGGTGGGTTCTGCGGTTGTAGATCGAATCTGTAAGCGCATCAACCCAGCTGTCTTGCGAGTTCACGTCCAGCTGTCCAGCATCAACCGTAGAAGATGATGGATGCGGTCTTGAGTGTGGACCTGGGAGGCCTGCCCATTGATCTATCCCAAGTTGTGGGGTAGCAGGTAGGTAAGAGAGTTGGTTGAAGTCGACTGGTTGCAATGAGTCGAAATTCGAGAAGTCGAAATCACCGGAGTTCATTGGGATATCGAGGTTGATATCGAAATTGAATTGACTCAAATCGGCATCCTCAGGAACCGACATGTCTGCTGGATTCCAGGAGGAGCCATCCTCAGGAAACAGAACAAAGTCATCGATTGCGCCGTAGGATGGAGTGTTGCTCTGTGATGGAATTGAGGATTCGTGTGATAGCGATGGTATAGATATCGTAGGACTCGGGTTCACACGACTACTACTACAGCCAGTCTGCGCAGTAGAATTTGTCGAGGATCTTGACATTTCATTGCTTTGCCGGCTATGTGATGGGTCGCACTGGGTGAGAATTAGCCAAGACCCTCAGCGGAGGTGGGATAATTGACTCACTCGGATCTTCTTCTTCTTGCAAGCGTCGCAAGCCTTCATGATCCGCATCAAATGCGCATGCTCTCTCTGCTCCTTGGTTTTGGTACCACGGCCAGCAGTGCTAGTCACATCAATGCCGTCCTTGGTCATGATGGAGAAGCCTGGGAGTCTGGCCTCAGCGGCCTTCTTGGCGTCCTTTTTCGTAGGCTTCTTGCTGACTCTGCCTCCGGATTTTCTGGCAGGAAGGGTCATGCTAAGAGAACCATATGCAGAATCGGCGAAGCTCATCGAGGCAGAAGGGCTAGGAGTATACATGGAAGGGCTGAAGGAGGATTGGGATTCGGATGGGGACTGCTCAAAGGCGAAGACATTGTAGGTCTTGACCAGAGCGCCGGTGTTGAGGTCGACAGTGGCATGGTTGTAGAAATCAATGGTGACCTCGGACAACTTGCTATAGAAGAATTGGAGTTAGCAACTTGGTCGTAGTAGATAGATTATACAGACTCTGAAGCTGAAAATCAATGGAATGGCTGCCGACTTACTCCTGCTTGGAGGCATAGCCCAGAACGTAGGCATCGACCAATTGCTCAAGCTCTGGAGAACCAAGGGCAGGAACAAAGTTAAGAGGAGCGCCCAAGAAGGGCTGGGTGATGGTGAAGGAGGTGAAGGCCATTGCGATTACTGGTGGCAGCCTTATCGTTCTGGGTGGTGTTGATATGATTTATGGCGGGGTAGTAGATTTAGTTTAGTCTGCGATTGAGAGGGACGGACGATTGATCTCAATTGTTATTCTCGACCGAATGACTCAGGCGTCGTCTTCGAACAACGACGGCAATGAGGTCTTTGGGAGGTAAGATATGAAGTGAAAGGATGAAGAAGAGACGATACAGATGCTGCCTGGGGAAGAGGATCTAATAATGCCGCGCTCAATGGCAGTTCATGGCGCAGTGACCGTAGAGCCAGTGCCAGTGCCCTCCCGGCGAGTCAGAAGGGGAAAGTGCCCCGCATTAGTTTGGTTCCTCGCCGGGACGGATAGGGTTTAGCTCTACAGGATGACTGCCTGAGAAGCATCCTCCCTTCAGGGCCTGTTCGGCCACGTCGATATGAGTAAAAGGGATATTAGGGATATTAGGGATATTGATCAATATCCCCTAAAAGCCGTTTTTGATAATTATTGATTAATAACCCTTATTTTTGGTGACGAACCTAGTGTTCGGCCTGCTTGGGATTTTAGGGAATTGGAAGTATTACCTGATTATAGATCCGCACTAAAAGATACTAAAATAGTAAGATCGTATATATTTCGTGATAGTATTTTGATGCGATTCGTACTTTTATTACAATTATATCGTAATTAATCGATTATCCTACCTTCATATGAATACCTGCAAGACTACTAAGATGCCTAGACGTCTATATGATGATAGACCTTCGGCCTATACACCGCCAATAATATTATATAATAAAGTTTTTAATTTTTTTTAAATTTTT